>BCLG01001159.1:6755-109784 GCA_001602295.1 Zoysia matrella | reverse complement strand
CCCCCCCCCCCCCCCCCCCCCCCCCCCGCCAAGGTGATCGGCTGGGTTGCAAGCCACTGTTGCATGCTCACCCGAATTGGCTCCTCGGTTGAGGATTTGCAACTCCCGCCGCGTTCTCACCAATTACATAGAGTTTGTGTAGTACATGCGGATTCATATGTGAGTTCTTCGTCTACGAGGTGTTCTTTCTAGAGATCTTTGTTGTTTGGTTGTTTCTTTGCCTAAGGAGCCTGTGTCTCCTAGTGAGTCAGTGAAGAATTCTAATACTATCATCCTATGAGACTGTTCTTCATATGAAGAGCTTTCTTTGTACACGGAATGGATTGTCTGCTTCCATCCTTGTCAGGATGCATTATGCAACCTCAATTTGCTGCAGATATCATTGGCTCCTTTACTTTTTTTTTTTTTTGATGTGGACTTATCTTTATCACTTCTTTGAGCCGTCTGTAGATGCTATATTTCAGTGGTCTGTCAGGAGCAGACCTCAGCAGGGTGATTTTTTTGTTGACATCTACCCTCAAATGACTATTTATCACATCATTTGGATTCCCTCCACTGCTAGTTGTCATACTTGTGCTTGATGTCATGCTCTCCGAGCTGAGTGTGACCTTTAGCGCATCTACAAGTTACTCGCCTTTGACCGGACTTTGAGCTCTATCGTGATCAGCTGCTTACACACCATCCTCGGTTGTCACTCGTAGAGGCTCTCGCTACTTTCTTTAAAGAGACTCATCTTCGTGCTTCTAGTCTTCTACCGTTTCCACCAGCTCTGTTTCTTGTGTTTCACCTTTGATGACGCCGTCTAAGGCTTCCTCAGCAGCTACTTGGGACTTCCTGGCAGTTGCATCATGAGCTCCAATTTCTGATATTGGACACCATCGCTATCTTTCCTGTGCTTGTGATGGACACTGAGAGTCCCAGAGCAACGAGGAGCAGAAGCTTCGTCATCTGTCTGGTGCTTCTTCATCGACTATGTTGCTGGTTTCATTTTCAACCTCTATTGGTACTCAGCAGGTGATTCTGTGACTTTTTTGCTAGCTTTGTATTTCCTTGGCCCCTGCCACGATATCTTCCTTTCATGACTTTAAATCTTCTACAGTTTCTTTCTGATGTCCTCCATCACCGGTTATTGTTCTTACTGCGGATGGCACCCCTCATCCTGTTGCTTGTCAGGGATCTGTTCAGAACTCTTCCTTTCGTGTTCCTTCTGTTTCTTATGCTCTCCGACTTATCTTGCAGCTCGCTGCAGGTGGTTGTCGTATTATTCTCAACTCTGACTCTTGCTCTGTTCATGATCATCGTATAGGGGCTCTGATTGGTTTTGGCCAAGCGTCGTGACTTATTATTTTTGGTAGCTTGAGTGTCTGTCTTCTTTCCACTGTTGCCGATCTTGCTGCTCTTTCTTCCACATGCACCTTTCATTCGTGGCATCATTGTTTTGATGACATTTGTGGGTCTTAGTTATCCTCATTAGTTGGTCGACATCCTCTAGGATATGTCTCAAGAGATGTGTCTCATCATCCATGTTAACGTTTTCAGTTAGGAATGCACATTAGCTTTCTTTGCATGGCAGCGATTTGGTCTCATTGTCATTTTGATTTAGTTCATTTAGATGTTTGGGATCCTGGTCTCTTTTTTTCGAAAGGGGGTCAAGAAATTATATCATTTTCTTTGATGATATCCCTCAATATCTTGGATTAACTTATGTCTATGTAGTGAGTTTCTACTTATATACAAACATTTTGCTACTATGGTTCACTCAGTTTGATATGAACATTCGTTTATTTCATGTTGACTCTCCTAGTCAGTTCCTCTGTCTCTCGTTGTACTTTCCTAGGCTTTTAGGGGATTGTGCCTTAGCTTTCTTGTCATAGTGCTTGTGTGCATAATGGTGTATCTGAGCGCAAATATTGTCATGTTCTTGTCTACTCACGCCTTTATGCATGCCTCCTTTATCTCGTGTTTGGACAGAGGCTATTTCTATTGCTACACACATGATGAACACTCAACATTGGGCTTCTCTTCAAGGTGAGAATACCTCTTGTTTTGCCTTCTTCTACGGTACCATCTTTGGAGCCGCCTTCTTCGGTTCCAGCCTATTTCGTGAAGCCACTACTGACACAAGTCTATACTCGATGGACTGTGTCTTCCTCTAAGTCTTCTTCAGATGATGTGCCTTCTTTCTCTGCTCTGTACTATTTGACAGCGCATGAGATACTTCTTGGCTGCGGTTGTCATGTTTGTCAACCTTGTCATCAGTATAAGGCTAGTGTACTTGGGAGATTGTTCCTCTTCCTTCTTGACTTTCTCCCGTTAGTTGCAAGTGGGTCTACAAAGTTAAGAGTGCATTGATGGTTCCCTTGAGCACTATAAGGCCATCTTGTAGGTCACGGTTTTCAACAAGAGGTCATGATTTCAATGCGACTTTTCTTCTAATCGCTCATATGACCACTTTTAGAATCCGTTTCTAATGGAGAGCTTCACGAGGATGTCTATGTGCATTCACTTCTAGGGTATCTATTCCTTGGGGCATGGTTTGTTGCCCTTGTCATACTCTTTATGGCCTTAAACAGGCTCCTCATGCCTGATTTTAGCGCTTCTCATCTGTGGTCCCTGTTGTTGGGTTCGGCTTGTTATCATGATCATGCACTCTTCGTCCATGTTCATGTGATCGTACTCCTCTCCCATTTGTTGGTGATATGATTACTGTAGGAGATGATTCTCAGTTCATTGCCTTTGAAAATGTGTGGCTCAGTGAGCATCTTCTTTTCTTTGATCTTTGCCCCATCGATACACTTGGAGTGTTTGAGCACGGGAATTGAGGGGTGGAAAACATGGGATGTGTTGAAAACGAAGATGAGAGAATAGAGATATCGAGATGTATTGGGAGTAGAGAAAGGTGTATTGGCTAGCGAGGATGGAAAGTAAATTTTGGAAACTTAACGATTTTATGGGGCAAGTAATATGAGATGGAGGCAGTACAACATTTAATCAGTGTTAGTGTTACAGTGAAATTTTTAATTATGCAGTAACTTCTATTTGCAATTTCCAATCATACCATTTCAAATAGATAGCATGGGGACGTCGGATGACAATCTGAGGAGAGGGGGAGCCAGTGGCAGCGGGATGCCGTTGGTGGTGATGGTGGTGTTGAGGGGAACCTAGTGGCGGTAGGGGGATGGGAGGGAGCCGACGGTGGGGTAGGGGAGAAGCAGGCGCAGAAGGGGCCAGCGATGGGAATGGGGAGCCGGCAATGGGGTGGGGGACAGAGAGCTGGCGATTGCGTGGGGGAAGGCGGAGGTAGCTGCGGTGATGGGCAACACTCGATGGAGCCTGGGGAGAGGAAAAAAAAAAAAGGAACCCTAGATTATTCTGGCTCTGGTACAGTATTTGGGAAATCAGATTGTATTCCCATGAAGCCAATGGGGGTATAACGAGGAAATATGTTTCTAATAGTTGTCACAACTAATGTTATTTTTTTTTTGAAACTGGTCACAATTAATGTTATTGCCATATGTTTCTATATTTTCACTTGAATTGTGTTGTATGGAAATAAAAATAATATAAAGTGCTAATTTCTATTACTATGGCACATTTTTGTTACATATAATTTCTTTACTTTGTGATATTACTTCGTACTACAAAATTACATCTCAGGTCTTGCCTATTGGACGAGAAATGCTTTCATGTTCACTCGCATTCAAGGAGTTGGCTTGTTCATATCCGTGTAGAAGTGCTGTAACTTTGATATTTTCACAAATCCAAACATCCAACAAAGATGTTCAAGAAAAAGACGAGAGTGAAACTAACCATGCTTCATCAAATATGGATAGTTGGGGTTGCTTCTCTTCTTTGTTGAAATGCTGGAAGAAGCTTACAAAATATATTGATTCTAATCGTCCAACAGATTTTTTGGTAGAAACGATCTATTCCTTGACACTAGGTGCTATTGCCATAAGTCAGTATGGTGAGAGGTAAGTATCAGTCACACATTTTCCTTTTCAATATCTGAGTAATGTCCAACACGCCAACCTACAAGATTATTGGATGTATGTACTATATATAGTTTTATGTTTGTAGGGAATGCCCATCTAGATCAGGTTGGCATTATTTTATTTAGCAGTTACCTTTCGTTGTCTGTTTATCTGATTGTCTATGGTTAGGATTACATATGTTGGTGTCTGGTGCACCTTTTATAGTTTAGTATTGTAACAATGTAATTTTTATTGACTAAAAATATTAGTCGCTCCTTTCTAAAATTGTTATTGCCGCGGCTTGTATTCAAATTTGAACTAACTAACGAAAACAATTTTGGAATGGAGGGAGTATATTCTTGTTTATTTTCATCAGGACATTTAAACAGAAGATTCATATATCTGTGGTTATGCCTTTGAAAGTTCAGCATTTGTCACAAGATGCTCCAATTGTGGGTCTAAAGAATTATACATATACTGATCACATTTCTTTTGTTTATAGACATGAGGGTTTGGCTATAGTGAAGTATCTATTTGGGATTCCTGCCATGGAGTCATCTGGGGCAAGTCTCAATGAGATTACATTATTCTTGAAGACATTTGAGAAGGCATGCCAAGACGTTGATAATTTGACTACATCTGTTGGAGTGTCTCTTTCACACCAGGTATATAAATATCATTTTCTTGTGGATTTTACCATACTGCCCTGTTTTTTGTATTGATTTTGATTCACAGGTACGGAGTTCAATCGCATTGCTATGCTCAATTCTTGAGGGTTCTGCGTCCACAAATTTAGTTAGGACATTTCTTGAAGAAGGCACTGGCTACCCATCCGAAGTTGCTCGCTCTGTTGTTTTGACAGCTCATCTAATGCCATCTCTTGCTGGTGTGTCAGTAAATGATGGATCTGCCTTTTTCTTTTCCAATGCTTGGAAGGTTATTGTTGCATCAGAAGAGCCTGTTGACTACCCAGATAGTGAATGTGCAAAGAGTCTTGTTTGGGAGTTGCCTGATTTTTCTCTTGATAGACAATTAGTGCCTGGCCAATCTGGTAGGAAGAAATTGGCATTGGGTGAGAGTACAACTAGGCGTACAAGGGACAGCCAAGCACCTGAACCCAGTGGAAATTTCTCACGAAGTTTAAATACAACCAATATGTCTACAGGACATACACGTAGAGATACTTTCCGTCAGCGGAAACCAAACACAAGTAGACCACCTTCAATGCATGTAGATGACTATGTTGCAAGAGAGAGAAACATAGATGGTGCAAGTAGTGCGTCAAATATTGTGAATTCTACTCCACGTGGAACGATTAGTGGAAGACCCCCATCCATTCATGTAGATGAGTTTATGGCAAGGCAGAGGGAACGTCAAAATCCTGTGCCAGCGCCATCTGGAGATGCACCCAATGGAAAAAGTCAGGACGCAACCTTAGACGATAATATCCGTGCTAAGAGAGAGAACCCTTGTCAACCCAAGGCTGATCTTAATGATGATCAAGAAATTGACATTGTCTTTGACGAAGAATCTGGTTCAGATGATAAACTTCCTTTCCCTCAACCAGATGATAGTTTCCAGTCACCACCTGTCATTGTTGGCGAGAATTCTCCTGATCCTGTTGTTGAAGAGACAGAGAACCAGGACAATGAAAGCATTCCTTATTCCCAGAGGGGCTCACCAGTTACAAAGAACAATGAAAATCCAGGTTTTGACATTTCTTCTCATGCCGCAATGCTCTCAGATGCTAATATTTCTTCCGAACAAAAATATATTGTTTCTTCTCCGGAGAAGACTTCATTCCATGATCATGTTGATGAGTCTAAATACATATCTTCTATTACTGGATCAGGAAGATCACCAGTTGATATTCAGCACTCTGTACAAGCACCTCATCGACAATTACTTCCTAGTAGATACGAAAAGAGTTCATATAAGTTTTCTGACAGTTCTTTGTCAGGTGGCTCCAATAACCATCCTCCTCTGCCACCAACGCCACCTCCACTTCCATCTGTTTTGACACAAAATCTTGATCAACTTCATAAGCAGTCGTCCTTGTACATTGCTAGAGATCGACCAATACCTCATTCGTCTTGCTATCCTACACAACCCTTTCATAATAGTATGCCTACTACTTTTACAGGACTTCAGGTAAATGAAAGCACAGATGCTCCAAGCTTTAGTAATGTTGGATGTGCTTCTTTTATATTTGTTGCAGTTTAATGTTAAATATGAACTCTCATTTTCAGGCTCAAACTCAATATAAGTTTACGGGCGCCGGTGGTTCAGCATCAAATGATTTACCCAATGCAGAGGCCAAGTTATCATGGAACACATTTTCAGTAGATAGGCTTCCAATGGAGAACTTCAGCTCTAGTTTATCTGCTAGGCCGATGCTGCCCTCTCAACCTTATTCAGCTGCAGCTACTCAACATGCTGCAATAACCTCTTGCTCTCCTGCAGCACTGTACAATCAAGGCAGTAGTGTTGTCCAGTGTTCCATACCTGCTCCCGCTATTAGCGATTCAAATTTAGGCATGAACTCGAGCAGCGCACTTGCGTCAAATTTGTTACCATCATTTGCATCGCAATTTATAATGAGCAGGCCTTCAGTGCCTACCACATTTTTCGGCACGCCTCTTCCACAAGTTCAACTTTCATCTAGCCTTCAACAAAATTTTTGTAACCCTCAGTCTCCAGTAGGAACACGGCCTCCACCACCACCACTGCAGCCACATCCTTCTCAGACCCTCCAACAACTTGGCACTATGCAACTATCACATCAAGATCGGCCTCTGTCATATGCTGTGGGTGCCATCCCATCACAAGTTCCACTACAGTTTCCGAACCAATTTCCTGTTCCTCAAGTACAGATTTGCCCCCAGGGTCAACAGGAATTTTCACAACCACCAAGGCAAGTTGGTGAGCAATCTCAACATCAGAACCAGGGTCTGCGAACTGATGATTTTTCTCAGCAGCAGAGTGACTCAGGGATCAACTTAAACCAATTCTTTTCATCCCCAGAAGCCATTCAGGTTTATTTACATTTAAATTTTTGTAGTACGTTGGGAGCAATCAATTTCATTTTTTTAGTTATAGTCCTAACTTTTAAATTTCTCAGAGTCTACTTGGTGATCGTGAAAAGCTTTGCCAGCTTTTAGAGCAAAACCCAAAACTCATGCAAATGCTACAGGTAAAATTGTGAGATGTTATTTTTAATGTTTGATCTATTGCAAGATTGCAGTAGTATGCACTTTTTGAGTTTGAAGGGCATTAGGACTTAGAGGGCTTAAAGCGGTTTTCATGTATTACCTAATTCTTGTGATGCCTGTCTGTTTCTGCATTTGCCAACAGGAACGTATAGGTCAGCTGTAGCTGCAAGAGTGGAGATTGCTCTTTTTTCTTCGGCTATTGCTAAAGCCTCATGAGGTCATTATTCATTTATAACTGTGTAACATGTGAATATTTCCAACGTTGGTGCTTATTATTTATGCTGCTGCCTTCTTGATGCTTCTCACCCCCAGTTTATACACTCCAATTTTTAACTGTTATACATTATGACAACAATTTTAATTTATTTTTGAACTAAAATTCTTTTCTCACGGGTAACAAGGTCAGGTTGAGTGGTTAGCTCGTTAAAGTGGAGCTAGCCACCCGGGTTCGATTCTGTCGAACTTTTCGGGTCAAACGTCATCTGATTGGGCGTGATGTTTGTATTACCGATACGTTAATACCGACTATAATAATTATGTGGTGTGATATGTGTATTATCCCGACTAGAATAAGGCTCTCTTTGGTAGGGATTATTAAACAGATTATGAAGCTGATTATATATAATTTGTATCAAATGGTTGTCGTAAAAGCAGCTCATCCGAAAAAGCTTGGAAAAGCGGCACCAAAAATTGTACTCCCTCCGTTCTGTTTTTGTTGTAGTCTCCGACAACTTCAGCGTTATTAAGAAACTAAGGAATTGTCATTGCCTCAGCTCTCTCCCACAATCGTGCTTCATGGCTCCGCGCCGCATCGCCCCCATCCGCAGCGCATGCCCCAGTCCTCTATTTCTTTGTCCTGCTGCGCTGTTCCAGATCTCGCCTTCGACCTGGATGGCTGGACCTCGACCCTGCTCCTCTATTCCTCCATTGCTGCCTTCATTGACCTGGATTAGGACCAAGGATGGCGGAGCAGCTGCAGAAATTTCGAAAATTTCATTTCAGAATGAATGACAAGAATTGCAGAGCAGATAATCAATTCTCTTGTCGGAAATTGACATAGATGGAGTAAGGAGCAGTTTGTGTCCCCATGTCTAGCTAGCCTTGTTGGAGCGGGAGCACAAGAGCTTGACTCGCAAAAGAATCTGCAGCACTCTGATGCAGGAGCACGCCATGGCCACCATGCTCGGCGGGATTACCATCTTGGCGCACAAGGAGCAGTTGGAGGCCCCCTGCGCATGGAGGACAAGTGGATCTGGTTGCTCGTCCACAATCGTTGGTGGTGAGCTTAAGCAACCTGCATCGCAGCAGCAGGCATGGAGGAGAGAGAAGGGCGCGCCGGAGAGAGAAGAGGCGCTCGAAAGAAGATAAGGATGAATAGGAGCAAGGCTAAAAAAGGAAAAGGTTGTTTCGAATGTATACCGGCGACAACAAAAAAACACTCACGCAATGTCCCAAACGACTTCAATAAAGAAATGGAGGGAGTACTGTGAGCAAAAGCAGCTCATTCCGCTCATCTGTGGTCCCGCGATAACTATTTACCATCTCGTAATCACAAGTTTCACGAAATTACTAGAAATTGCCACCGGCAGCCCACTGGCCTCCTCTTTCCTCTCCTGAAAAGAATCGGGGCGGCTGGCGGCTGGAGATTGCGTACCGCTAGCCACCTCGGGAAAAAGGAAAGATTCAGGAGGCGCACCTGATCTGAGAAGCAAAGTCATCTATCGCGCGAAATCGACGCTACTAACCGCTGGTCCTCGCTCGGGCGGTCTCAGTGCGTGGCCTAGTGTCCTCGACGGTGCCAGATCAGGTGTCCCTGACGGCGTGGTCTCGTGGCTCGGTGTCCCCGGTTCAGGCAGCTGCGGACGCCGGGTGGTACCAGTTCGGGCATTGCGACTATTGGTTTTCTTGCCGTGTGCAGAGATGCAACCCGTATGCCGGCGAGTTGTTCACTGTCACTACCAAACTGCTAACGGTGCTGCTGTTGTGCAGCTTCACCGGCTCGTCGAGCAGCCTCGCCACCAGACCTGCGGCAAGAGAGTACTGCACCAAGGTGTGGGACACCTGCAAGTACTTGCGCATCCTGGGTTCGCCTTTCCAGAAGGGACGGCGAGCCGTCGCCGCGGCTCAGCAACGAGTGGCAGTCGCTGCCGCTGCGCAATCATTTATTGTAGAAAAAATACCCTAAGTTAGATATAATCTAGTTTACCAAACAGAGATAGTTTTAGCTTATTTCAAAAAGCTGTTCAAGTGCATAATCCAAAGCTAAAGCTAATTTTTGATTATTTAAAGCCCTAGCAATGGGCCCCTAATTATGTGCTGATGTGTCTATCACTCCTATTGGTGCATTAATAGTAGTTTCTATTCATTTTAATTAATTTGACACATCATTATTTTGCTTATGTGGCAAAGAAAATAATGAAGAAAAAGAATGAAGGATGAAATAACCATTTCTACACTAAAGAACCATTTCTTCACTAAAATCAAAGCACTAAGAAACTATAAAATATACATTGGGAGGACTTTATTAGTTTCTATGATGTGGCAAGAGACTTACAGTGTGTTTTATTTTTCTTATTCTATTGGATCATTATCTATTATTTCAGCAACTAGATCAATGTTCTCTTCAGCCTTATTCTCACTCTTCTGCACGATGTTAGGCATAGGACAAAAAACAGAAGAGTGCTCTCTATTTACTTGTGCTATTTTAGTTAGAGATATAGTATCACACAACCTCTTTATCACATTTTCTTTGTGACAAAGGCATATCAGTAATACATTTCACAAATCTGTGATGGTGGTTATTCATGCTTGAATGTTTAGATGATAAAAGTTGATTTTCAGCATGACAAGCAAGCAAAAACAAGTGAGAGATTGAGCTGTAAGTTTGACAAATGAGCAAAATTTGAATTTTAGAATTGAGACCTTTCATAAACCTACTCATTATATTTTTTCGACATTCATCTAAGCCACCAAACATGACACAGATCTTAAAGTGATGAAAGTATTCTTTAACAGTTCTATTATCCTGCTTCAGGTTGTCTAATTTGGCAAGCAAATGATCAGCATAAAATGCAAGAATAAAAACATCTTTAAATGACATTTGAAGTCTATCCAAGATTCTGAAACTTTATTGTGACTAAAAATATATTTTCATTCAAGTAAAGCACTTTCAATTAAAACACTTGAGGCAATGTAAATCCTTTCTTTTTTAGACAAGACATGTTCATCAAATTCTTTTTCTACATGCAGTTCTCAAACAATGTAGGCATGAGGGTTAAATTTTCCAGCAAAAGATGGTAATGACGAACTGACTATATGCAAAATATCATTATTTACATCTTGTTGAAGCATCTGCACATCTTGGTGGGGGTGTAAGCCACCAGCTTTCGTTTTCTTGATTGTGCCTATCATGGTTAGCAAACAGCAAAACAAATTGATAATGAGCTAGCTTGTGTCCAACTTGGTTTCCCTCAGGCTTGCTCAACCAAGTTATCCAGCGAAGATTGGTGTAGCGATTGCCAAGTACACAAACTCTATTTGTTGTAGAAATCTATGAAGTGATGCGAGGTTCGGTCCCGATCTTTCGGTAGAGATGGTAATCACGATTAGTGAAAGGAAGCGATGTTCACGGCTTGACTACAACTGTTCACAATGTTACGCCTTAGCGACCGATACACCGATTCCATAGGGTGAGCACAAACTTGTGGAGCGCGATCAAC
Organism: Zoysia matrella; assembly: GCA_001602295.1. Classification (NCBI taxonomy): domain Eukaryota; kingdom Viridiplantae; phylum Streptophyta; class Magnoliopsida; order Poales; family Poaceae; genus Zoysia; species Zoysia matrella. Next base: position 98,879 of record BCLG01001159.1, on the reverse strand, counting down.
CAGCCACGAGGGCTCTCGTCCTGCAAGCAATTGTAGAACAAGCAAAAACAAAATGAACAAGCACTAAATTGCTAGATAAAAATATGAGTTCAATCTGAAAACATAAAAGGTGGGGTTTCGATGGTAAGAAGACGGGCGGTCCAGTCGACACGCACGATGTAAGCGAAGTAGTGACGGCTAAACTTCAATCTATCAAAATTCAAGTGTTCTTGGTGGCGGCTAAGGCCTTTAGATAGTGTGAAGGACGACCAGAGGGTGCTGGGGTCGACCTCAAACTCTAGAACGCACCCCTAATGGGCTCAACTCGATACACAGGCCAACGGCCCAAGATGAGGTGACGCAGCTGAAAGGATAAAGTGACCGAGAAGGGGGTTGAATCGGGCACTTACACTATGTGGCCAAATTCTCTCTTAATTTCTAGCAAAACTAGCAAACAACTCCTAGCAAGTATGGTCTAGAGAAGAGTAAAACAAGCTGAGAGACAACCTATCAAGCTAGTAAGCAATATGGCATGAGAGCCACCAAGAGAAGTAACTAAACAATCTATCACACTACTCACAAGAAAGTAAATGCGGTAAGTAAAAAGAAGAGTGACAGGGATGCTCAGTGATTTTTCTTGAGGTCTCGAAAGGATGGCGCCTTCCTCTAATCCTCGTTGAACCACTCTCGTCGGAGTCTTGGTTCCTCTCGTCGTTCCCTGAGTGGTGAGCTTTACTCCTAGAGTGAAGACATCGGCACCTCGGCTGTAGCAAACAATACTCAAGCGCTAGAGCAAGTCTCCAAGGCTCAGGTGCTCACTTTTGGTGTCCTTTTCAAGCGGAGGACCCGGAACCGCGTATAAACTTGATGTCGACTTTCACAATCTCCTCGAAAGCTCGGACAACGATATCTAACCGGTCTAGGCTGCTATATACTAAGAGTAACAAGCCGAAGACACCTCTCAGCCTCACAAGCTCTAGGAATGCGTGGATGCTCTTTGCTACTCTTCACAAACACTCAAGATTGTGCTCCCTTGATGAACTTTGGCTCCCAACAAATGATCTTCAACTGTTCTGACCGCGAGCAAGCTCCACAACTGCTCTCCCAACAGTCTAAATAGGCCTCAAGCCCTGAAACAGCCGTTGCCAAAAAGTTGTCTGCTTTTTGCAGTCACCGGACTGTCGGTGACTGTAACCACCGGACTATCTGGTGACTCCTGGTCTCATCTGGTAGAAAACAGCCTCTGGAATCCATTCCATAGGACATCGGACTGTCTGGTTCATACCATCACCGGACTATTCGGTGATCTTCTCTTTTGGATTCCCAGAGACACCTCTTCAGGACACCTCCTTCGGGGCTCATCGGACTGTCTGATCTCTGACCAACAGACTGTCTGGTGACTTCTTCCTGATGACTCCAGAGAGCACCTTTCTATGGACTTTGAGCTCCTGCACTCACCGGACTGTCCGATGACTCCCGTCGGACTGTCCGGTGACTCCAGCTTCACTGCCTCCAGAAAACTTCTCTGGACTCCTAGCTGCAACCCTCACTGGACTGTCCGGTGACACCAACGGACTGTTCGGTGACCTCTTCGACTGCTAGAACTTGACTTCAAGATATTCAAGCTTCCGGCTGCATCTCTTGACAACCTTAAACTTCCATTGATCACTCAAGTACCTTAGAGAACCTAGAGCATCCACACATCCTAATTCTTTGTAAAACCGAGACGAGCGATCCGACCCCTTTTAATAGTACCGATGTTATCTATTGACACAAGGCCTAAAAGCTAAGCCACACATGGATCTAAAACATCTTTAGCCTTGAACAAGCTCCCTCTTTGGAAACATGTCGAAGACTTGAACAACCTAAGAAACCAACTCGTAGAAGTGTAGAATAGTGATGATAAACCTGCATCCAACGAGTTAGTTCCTAGTTCTCATTCAATCACCAAAATCATTCATACCTTTGAGGGGCTTCAATGGTCATGAAGCTAACAATCTCCCTTTTTTTGGTGATTGATAATAACTATGATGCAAACGATCGAGATGATACAAAAGATAGGAATTGAAGCACGAGACAACCTTAAAGGAAAAAGAATAGGCGCAAGTTGTCGTACCATCTCTTGCCAAGAAGTTCACAAATATGCACGAGGTTTCATACCTTAGCTTCGGAGCTCCCCCTCGATAAGTGAAAGTGCATCTACACCCTTAGTGGGTTTTGGTGAATTGAATGACAACATGATTAAAGGACTAACATTATTTGTTGAGTTTATGAGCAGGTTATTAGTCTAAAAAGAATATTGAGAAGTCTTGATTTAATGAAGATTACCGCTTTTCTCATAGTCAAGAGGTTGCTCATGCTAAATCAAGTGAAATTGTTACAAGCAAAAAGAGAGATCAAGACTTATGATGAATCAAAGTAAAGATCTCTACATGAAGCTACTTGACTTGCAAAGATTGAAGTTGATGTCAAGGAAGCCAAGAGAGGTTGTGCTAAGCAAAAATGAGATCAAGAGTTATGATGGATTATATTTAAGATCTTAACCAAAAGGCTCTTGGTTTGTGAAGTTGACATTAAAGAATTCAAGAAGCATTCATTGAAGATACAAGGCAACATTTGACTCAAGTTAGTGAGAAGGTGAAGGATTAATTTGACGGTGTCGTGATGGACCGGGAAAGGGAGAAGGGCAAGAAGGAGTCTTGGCGCCGAAGAACCTTAGTACCGGAGAAGGACATGTTGAGTTGAATCGTGATGGATCTTTCAAGCTACAAGGAGTCATAGTTTGCTAAGCCTCGATATTCTATTGAAAAAGAAGATAAGAAGTAACTTGAAAGCATTTTAGTAGATATTGATCACATGGATTGAAAGTTTCCAAGATTATTAGCTCAAGATGGAGTTGCTCAAGGAAAGCACATGTTGTTCACCCTCAAGAAACAATTTTATGAAGAAGTGGCAAGATTAAAAAAGTGAAGCTCAAGTGTTGCTTATAGCTTTTATTTAATTCTTGAGTATAGGTATGCCGCTATATCAAGGGGGGTGCAACATGGATTAAAACATAATCTCAGTGCTCATGAAAACCCAAGTGAGAGGAGAGAAACACAATGGCCATATACTTTCACAAGTTTTTCTGAAACAGAAAAAATAAGAAGTTCCGGTTTGACAAACCGGAAGTTTCGGTTTTGGCAGCTTCTAGCAAAATTGCCTAAGTCTTCACTAGAGTGTCCGGTACTTGACCGGAGTGTCCGACAAGCCCTCTCTGGAGTCGAGGTTCCTAACCATCGGAGTGTCCGGCACTTTGCCGGAGGTCCCAAACCGGATGCTCCGGTTTGGTGAACCGAAAGTTCCGGTTTTCCCAGTTTCAGCCCCCAACGGCTAGTTTTTGAGAGAGTGGTATAAATACCTCTTCTCTCCCCTTAGTGGAGCTGCTGGTGTTGCCCACGACCTAAACTAAGCCAAAGCATTCTAGAGCTCTCCCCAACCCCTCTTTGTGAGGCTTGTGTGATTTGTGAGAAATTCAAGTGTTGGGTTGAGAGAGATTGCATTTGAGAGCACAATTGAGCACTCCCATCCATTGAGCATTGAGCAAGTTGCAAATCCGTGAGCATTTGTTACTCTTGGAGGTGAAGCCTCCTAGACGGCTAGGCGTCGCCCGGTGAGACACCAAGCTTGTGGTGTGCCACAGGAAAGTTTGTGAAGGCCCGCTTCGCCTCCGCAAGGGAAGAAGCAAGATAGTGATTCAAGGGAAGTGGTTGAAAGAGACCCGGCTTGGAGTTAGCCTTGTGAGCAGCTCAAGCTTCCTCAACGGAGACGTAGACGACTTGGGAGCAAGTCGTTTAAACAATTCCTCGTGTCCTTGTTTTACTTTGCATTTCTTGTTTCATTTATTTGTGCTTGTGACTAACCCTTGATTCTCTGTGAATCAAGTAGCTATCTTGTCCCTTATACTCTTTTAGAAGTGATTTGCAAGTTTCTCGGGAGAATTCTCAAAGTTCAGGTTTAATTCTCTGCCCCGAGAAAACCGAAAGTTCTGGTTTTGAAAACCGGAAGTTCCGATTTCTGTATTTGTTCCTTTCTGCTTCAACTGTTCAGGCAGAACCGGAAGTTCCGGTTTACCGAACCGGAAGTTCCGGTTTTAGTAGTTTTAATTTCCGCTGCAAGTTTGCATTAATTTTCAAGAACGCCTATTCACCCCCTCTAGGCGACATCTAGATCCTTTCAATAAGTGTATTGTTTACTTTCTTCATATTCCTTGATTTGATTGGTTTTCTTGTGTGTGACTTCATTCATCTTCAAATCTTCGGTTCCTTCGGCTCCCTCTACCCGTGTCCTATAAATAGAGAATAACCACAAGACGAGGGCAAATGGTAGTAATCAACAGATTTAGGGGAATAAGAAAGATTACTCTCTTTGTTTTCTTGACCACTACTTATCACAAATCTCTTCCTTGATCATCATCTTCGTTTCTTCTCCATTTCTCTCCCCAATCTTCATGTCCTTCATTGATCATCATCTTCTTCTTTGAGCATCCTCGATCATCTTCACTTCTCTCATCTACATTTGATCATCTCCATTTCTCTCCCCCTTTGTCATCTATCAACCAAAAAGAAAAACCACAAAGAAGGAGAATACAATAGAATAATAATCATGATGAGATATGAGACAATATTACTAGATCTTTTCTTCTTCGATTATTTTCTTGTCCAACAACTTCTTATGTCTTGATCGTCTTCTTGATTCAAAGCTCTTTCTCCCCCTCGAGTTAGTATATTTCCTACAAAATGGTCATCCAAGAAGCTTCCAAGCTTCCACTTCTCTCAACAAGAGGGGGTTAGTGAATGCATATGAGAATGTATGAATCATAGTCTTTGAGCCGCGTAAGTAGATTTAACCTTAGAGCTCAAAAGATCATGATTCAATGGCATGAAGCTCACAATTGCTATGAAGGAGCCTAGGAGCAAACAACTTATATTGTTTATGAGTAACTCCCTCTAGACTCGTGCTTGACGTCAAGACACTAGATGCAATGCATGAAATGCATATGAATGCAAAAACAAGAATAAAAGAAGCATGCACATGATGAAGAAGGGCTAGAAAAGAAATACCCTCATCACATTTGAATCCCCTCACAAGCCTACTCACAATGACCCTCATCTCCTAGCCTTGGGCACCCTGTGAACATTCTTCCCAAGCTCTCCATGATCATTGCTATCTTGAAAGGGTTAGATGACGGTCCTACAAAACAAGAAGAGCAATAAAAACAAGGCAACACAAGCAAACAAGTATATACAAAGAAAATGCTAAGTTTTGGAGGTTACTCAAGTGAAGTCCGAAAGATCAAGAATGTTGAGCTCTCCTCTTAGCTTGTTGAAGTTCTTCTCATCAAGGGGCTTCGTGAATATGTCGACCAATTGATCATTCGTCCTCACACTTATAAGCTCAATATCTTTCTTGGCAATATGATCTCTTATGAAGTGATGCTTGACCTTAATATGTTTAGCATGCCCATGATCACCCTTATGAAGTGCTATATTGGTAGCACTCTCACTATCACAATAGAGAGGTATTTGGTTGTACACCAATCCATAGTCCATGAGAGTTTGCTTCATATAGAGAAGTTGTGCACAACAAGCTCCAGCTGCCATATATTCCGCTTCGGCCGTTGAGAGAGCCACGACATTTTGCTTTTTGGAGCTCCAAGCAACCAATAATCTCCGAAGAAATTAACATCCACCGGAGGTGCTCTTTTCTAATTACTTTGCAACCGGCGAAGTCCGAATCGGAGTAGCCAACAAGATCAAAGCCTCCATCTTTTGGATACCAAAGGCTCATAGTTGAGGTACCTAAGAATCCTTTTGACAGCCTTGAGATGAGATTATTTAGGGTTAGCTTGATAATGAGCACAGAAGCATACACTGAACATAATATTCGGACGAGAAACAGTAAGATATAATAGAGAGCCAATCATAGATCGAAAAAGCTTTTTATCAACCGATTTACCACTCTCATCCGAGCCAAGAATACAATTTGTGGCCATGGGAGTCTTGATTGGCTTTGAATCCTGCATTTCAAAGCGCTCGAGGAGATCTCTTGTGTACTTCTCTTGATAGATGAATGTTCCATTTTTTATTTGCTTGACTTGAAATCTAAGGAACAAATGAAGTTCACCAATCATGGACATCTCAAATTCTTTGGCCATTAGATCACGAAATTCAACATTATAAGCTTCATTAGTAGAACCAAAGATAATATCATCCACATATATTTGGCAAATAAAGAGATTGTCATCAACATGTTCAGTAAAGAGAGTATTATCAATACTCCCTATCTTGATGCCTTTGTTGGTGAGGAAATCTCTTAGCTGCTCATACCATGCCCTTGGTGCTTGCTTGACTCCATACAACGCCTTCTTCAACTTTAAGACGTAATCGGGATGCTTGGGATCCTCGAAGCCTGGTGGTTGCTCCACATAAACCTGCTCATTAATATACCGGTTAAAGAAAGCATTTTTCGAAGTCTACCCCCTCAACTTGAGAATAATCCTTGGCAACGAGTCTTGCTTTGTTCCTCACGACATTCCCGCTCTCATCTTGTTTGTTCTTGAGGACCCATTTGGCACCAATGATGTTTTTGTTCTTCGGTCTCTTCACCAATTCCAACACTTGATTCCTCTCGAAGTTGTTGAGCTCTTCTTGCATAGCCAACATTCATTTGTGATCTTTCACCGCCACATCGATGTTCTTAGGCTCTATCAAAGACACAAAAGAGAAATTCTTAGAAGCAATGTTAGCCGCATCATCGTCATTAGTATCATTAGTATAATTCGGCTTATATTGATTCCTCCTAGTCTTTAACCCTTGAGAGGGACTCCCAATAATCAAGTCACTTTCGTGAGCCCGAAGAATGGGTTTGTGTCTCTTTGGAGCCTCTTGATGTGGTGCTTGCGGTGGAGAGACATCTTGTGCATCTTGTATGGCTTGCTCCTTGGAGATGACGGTGTCTTGTAGTCGGAGCGGAGAGCTGCAATCTTCTTCAATTCTGGATGTCATTGTTAGACATGGTGGTGTACCACTTGATGTAGATGATCCTTGATATCCTAGGGTAGAAGGCACTTGAGGTGACTCTCTTGGTGATCGAGCACTTGATGATTCTCCCACTTGAGTTGTTGATGTAGTGTTCTCGTGTAGAGTCGTGGAGGAGTCTTCTGGAGACAGAGTAGAAGAGTTATCTTCTCTTGGTAGAACTTCTCCTACGAGCATCTTCAGCATTGCCTCCTCCAAGGGTTCATCATCATCTACATCACAACTATAAGATTCCTTGTTCTCTTGAGAACCATTAATTTCATCAAATTGCACATCACATGATTACTCAACAAATCTGGTAGTTGCATTAAAAACACGATAAGCTTTAGAGTTACCAGAATACCCAACAAGAAATCCGATGTCGGTCCTCTTCTCAAACATACCAAGCCTCTTCCTTTTCTTGAAGATATAGCATTTACATCGAAGACCCAGAAATAGCCCACATTTGGCTTCCTTCCCACCAATAACTCATAAGGGGTCTTCTTTAAGAGGCAATGTAGATAAACACGGTTTGAAGTATAGCAAGCCGTATTGATGGCTTCAGCCCAAAACTTCTCCGGAGTCCCATATTCATCCAACATAGCCCTAGCAAATGTGATGAGAGTCTGATTCTTCCTCTCTACTACACCATTTTGCTCCGGAGTGTAGGTGACCGAGAACTCATGCTTGATGCCAAAATCATCACAATACTCCTCAATGATAGAGTTCTTGAACTCCTTCTCATTATCACTTCTAACCTTCTTGATCTTAGCTTCAAATTCATTTTGAGCTCTCTTAGCAAGCTTCTTGAAATTTGTGATGGCTTGAGCTTTGTCTTCTAGAAAGATGGTCTATGTATACTGAGAAAAGTCATCAACAATTACCATACAATAGAGATTACCGCCAAGGCTTTTGTAAGTTGTTGGTCCAAAAAGATCAATATGGAGTAGCTCTAGAGGTCTTGTAGTAGACATTATGGTCTTGCAAGGATTAAGAGTTGCAGCTTGCTTTCTCGCTTGACATGCACTACACAACTTGTCCTTCTCAAAAGTGACATCTTGAATTCCAAGAATTAAACCTTTCTTAGTGACCTTCTTTAATTGACCCATTCCAATATGAGCAAGCCTCCTATGCCATAAAAATCTTTTGGAGGACTTAGCAATGAAACAAGTTTGCGGCGCAACTTCACCTGAAGAGAAATCCATAATTTAGAGATTGTTGTGTCGAAAACCATTGAATGTGAGGCCCAAAGACTTGTTGATCAATTCAGCACCTTTATCGCTGAAGAAGCATGTGAAACCAAGATCACACATTTGAGCAACCGAGAGAAGGTTGAAGCTCAATGATTCCAATAGCATGACATTAGAAATTGTCAAGTCATCAGATATAGCGACTTTGCCCAAGCCCTTGATTCTTCCCTTGGTATTGTCCTTAAAAGTGACTTTATCTTTATCTTCATCTTCCTTGATGGTGGTGAACATCTTATGATTGTCGGTCACGTGTTGAGTGCAACCACTATCAAGAACCCAATGTGTTAACACCCAAAAATTAGGGCCACTAGAGTGTTCGGCAAGTCCTCTCGGGTTTGGAACACTTCGCGCACTGGAGTATCAGGTATAGTGCTGGAGTGTCCGGTGAGCCCTCTCGAGTTGAGGCACTGCGCCCACCGGAGTATCCGGTATAGTGCCGGAGTGTCCGGTGAGCCCTCTCGGGTTGGGGCACTTGGCCCACCGGAATGTTTGGTATAGTGCCAGAGTGTCCGGTAGGCCCTCTCGGATTGGGGCACTTAGACCACCGAAGCGTTCGGCAGGATGTCGGAATGTCCGGTGAGCCCTCTCGGGTTCTCGGATTTACACGACAGACACTCCAATAGTGTCAGTTTTGGAAAGTTTTCAGCAGATTGATTCCAATTTCTTTCCAAACTTGAGGGATCCGTTTCCCTGCGGGATAAGACCATCCCGCCTCTATAAAAACAGAGGCCCATGGCCAGTTGAGGATCATCCCAATCGAACCTATCATTTGCCTTTACATTTCGTTCTTCTTTAAACCCTAATCACCTTACTCAATCCCTCGTGCTGTTCTTCCTTCGTCTTGGCGACGTTTGAAAACGATTCGGCTGGCCTGGCCGAGCCTGGATCAACCCTAGGACGATCCTCCTCCGACAGGGTCCTTCCCAAGGTGGGATTGTTCACGTACTACCCAAACCCGACGTTGGAGAAACACCGACGTTCCCGCACATAAACGTGCGAGCGGTGTGTTGGCCCGGACCTGATTTCGGTGTCAACACACTTTTTTGGTGACTCCACTGGGGAACGAGTGATTCTGATTGCACAAACTAAATCGTCATTTTCTGTCATGAACTCTGAGATCTCCATGACGAACATCGTCATGCCGTACTTAGAGGAGTTGCCCGAGGAGGCGCGCAAGGTGTTTCTAAAGCGTCGGAAGGCTTCCGAGGAGGCGCGCAAGGCACGGGAAGAGCGGGAGCTGCAGGAGGACTTGGCGTGCTTCAAGAAGGATCGCCAAGGCGCCATCTCTCAAGTGAAGGAGCCCGTTCTTTCTACCATCATCGACGATGCGCCCTTGGGTTCTTCTAATGTGAGAACATCTTCGCACACTCCTGTTACTTTTGAAGACCTTTCGTATTATTTTGCTGATTTAAAGGTCTTGACTAATGATATGCAATACATGATTCATGAAAACATGTCTATGTCATCTAAGACTGCTAGTATTACATCATTTTCTTACGTTGCACACGTAGGCCCTCCTACTAGTACATCGGCGCCCACTACGTCTAGCGTAGAACAACCTCCGTATGGCATGCCGTTGAACTCGTTTAATGGGCAAACTAGTTTTCCATCTCATGTGCAAACTAACGCCTTGGTAGTGTCTCCCGCTAGCGTAGAGCCAATCATTAGCATCCCCAATTCGGCTACGAGCTGATTGAATGAATTGGCTAATTTTGTTCCTCCTTACCATACCGTCGCATATAACACACCACCTATCTCACCAAGCGGTAGGGGTATGCCTCATGGCTCTGTCCCTAACGAATTATTTAGCGCCATAAAAACAAGTGTACACCCTCCACCACCGAGCACATCTACTAAGCCACCTATTGCCAACATAGAGGAGTGTATGGCTCGCATTAAGGAGGACTTGAGCAACAATTTCGTGAAACGCTAGGGGTGGACCTTAAGTGAAGAGACCAAATTTATCAAAAACCATACCCCACGTATTTTGATTCGGTCCCATATCCCGCTGGATGATGTGTTCTCGACTTCGTCAAATTCAATGGCGAAGATAGCAAAACCACTTGGAAACATGTTAGCCAATATGTAGCGCAACTAGGAGAAGCGGGTTTTAGTGAGGCTTTAAAAGTACGGTTATTTTGTTTATCACTAACCGGCACCGCTTTTTATGGTTCTCATCATTGTCTCTGGGTTCTATTTACACATAGGAATCTTTAGAGCGTAAATTTTATGATCATTTTTATTTCGGGGATAATGAGAAACTGTCACATTTGACATCGGTTCGGCAAGGGAGAGATGAATCCGTCGTTGACTATCTTCGGCGGTTTAGAGATGTTAAGAACTGATGCTTTAACTTGACAATTTCTGAAAAAGATTTAGCTGACCTAGCATTTAGTGGTTTGCGGGTGCATCTTAGGGAAAAGTTGGAGGGGTACGACTTTCTTACGCTCACTCACCTCCAACAAATGGCTTCGGCTCAAGAAAGCCAAAGCAATGAAATAAAACATGACTACAAGACTCGCCACACTATGCACGTTGTGGAATGTGATTCGGATAGCTCCAATGATGATTCCAATGACATTGTAACTGCTGAGTTTGTTTGGCCCTCTAAGGCCAAGTCATTCGCTTGCGATTCGCACAAACCGGTTCATAAGAATCGGAAATACGATATGAAGTACACCTTTGATGTAGCTAAGGGCGAAAAAATATTCGATGAATTGCACAAAGGTGGATATATTAAGATTGCATATACTTTGCCTCCGGCGGATAAGATTAAGCGTAGATGGCATAACTCTTATTCTCATGCTACTAACGATTGCAATGTTTTCCTTCAACAGGTCCAATCGATGCTTGTGAGGGACGATTGAGTCTTAAAGAGATGTAGATCGACAAGCACCCATTCCCCGTCAACACTCTAGAGCTCAACCCTAAGGTGTTGATTTGACCTCATCAAGCTGATACAACCAAGGGGAAGAACGTGATCATTGGGGAGGAGATGCCTATTTCTTCAAGTGAGAAAGGGGGCCTCTAGGAAGGTGGTTCTCGAGAAGTCCCTCGATGGTCGTGAGTCTCCCAAAGTCACCATCCAAGGCTATAGACCCGGGGGGTAAGCTCCGCAGCCCAAGATGATAAAGCCGAAGAATTCGAAGGTGGGCAAGTGGAAGATAAATCAAGGCTAGGCCACGGAACAGAAGATGGGGCCCAAAAGCGCCTTCCACCGTCTTATGATGAACTACAAGAACTAAAAGATCGATCTGAACAATCGATCTATGAAGTGGCCTAGGTCACCATCGAGGGGAGGCAGCCCACCTAGGAAGGAGATGAGGCAAACCGCGGATGTTCGTGGGCCTCCTCCTCTTCCTCCATATGGGTTCGGAGCGCCACCTCCATGGTTACATCCTATGCCTTGCCCACCGTTCTCAGTGTGACATCCATACATGGCGCTGATGCCCATGCCACCGATGCCATACCCGCCATTTCATCCGGAGTGGAACGGACCGAGTCTCTGGCCCTATTTCGGATCGGACGGAGTCTCGACCGATCAAGGTTCAAGGAGGGGGCGCCACCGCCGTGCCTAAGCAAGAATGGCGCTCGAAGCAAGGTAATAAACCTGCCCCTTCTACTTTTGTTCATCAAGAGAGCGCATCCAGAGGTGTCATGAAAATTGGCACAACCGATGTCAAAATCGGAGGAGTCTTCACGGGACCGATCACTTTGGATGATCCGATCAAAAAGGCTTCCCATGACCATGAAGCTAGCAGAAGTAAGAGCTCCTCTAAGTACACGCAACCGATGATGAGGATATCTCTCCTTTAGATACACACAAGACTGTTCAAATTAGTATTGATGAAACTCACACACGACAGTTGAGATTAGAGGTGAGCCCATTCCTAAACACATGTCTTCCTTCATTTGCGAATAGATTGCTATCTAATAACTTTATCATGATTAGAAACATTAGAGAGAGTTAAGGAAATCATGAAGAAGGACTTGGAGATGCTCAATATCAGAACCGCACGTTCGACCCTGGAGGAGATCCAAACAACTTGGGTTCGAGTCTGACTCGGATTCTAGGAGCAGCATGTACTAAAATGGATGTCCCGGTCTCATACGAGCTCTATTTTGGACGTTCTAGATATGTATGGAAAGCTAACGAGATAAGCTTTCCAACTGATCTAATCATGTGAAAATATTTCCTAAATCTCTGGGAATCACCGAAAAAATATGACGTCCAGAAACTGCCCTGGTGCTGTGACACTATCTTTTGGCCTTTGGGCCGTGTATCTTTTCTAGGCCCATTAGTATTAGGGTTTCCCCCTAAGTACATCCCAACCTCTATATAAATAGTAGCATCCATCATTAGAGATAGGATTTGATTAGTTTTAATCTGTTATCAAACTGTTTTGTCGTTTGACGGTTTGTTGGTTTTCTAACTTTGAGATTTAATTCAGATTTCACAGTTGAGTTGCGTTCTTCCTTGTTCTTGCTTGTGGTCTTCGACTCGTAGGCAGAGATTAGCCTTCTTAGTGAGGTCAATCGTGTGTGCACGGTTGATAACAAAAGGAGAAGTGGTGCTGCGATTGCGGGGTTCGAATCGTGTTTATTTGAGGCCGGATCGATTGTGTGTCGCATCTCCACCAAATCGAGAGTTACCATGACCTGACGGAAGATCGGAAACCACATACACATCATGTGGTAATCTGAGCTTCACGTATACCGACAGGTCCACATGTATCCTTGTTTATTTTGTATTCATCCTATCATTCACAGAAAAGCCGCAACAAAATAAAATTTAGTAGATCGTTAGGTGTTCCCCTATCCAAGCCGTGTTTAGCCTTTGCATAGTTTTACTTCAGAATCCGTAATGTTGAGTTTGTGTCCTTAGTTTGTGTTTTGGTTGCTGGATTTCGTGATCTTTTTGTATCCAGGTGTTTTCCTTCATCGTTCATCCACATCTGTTAATTGTTCCTTTTGCATTGAAATTTTGTCCCACTCACCCACCCCATATTTCGATCACAACCAGATCCACCTTTCATAGATCCACCTCTCCATACTTATCCGCTGCTCAATCATCCACAAAAAATGTCCATAATATTCGCATCCAATTTGAAATCTGAATCTGTTTTTAGCCTTTCATAAAAATCTGATTCGGATATCCATCATTAAAATAGTCATAACTTTTGTTTCTAGACTCAAAATTAGATATATAATTGCTTTTTAGATATCTACAGAAAATTTACCATCCTCTGACGTTCCTAGATTTAACAAATTCTCTGTTAATTGTTTTCTTTTGCATTGAAATTTTATTCCACTCACCCACCCACCCCATATTTTAATCACAACCAGAACCACCCTTCATAGATCTGCCTCTCCATATTTATCTGCTGCTCAATCATCCACAAAAACGTCCATAAATTTCATATCCAATTTAAAATCCAAATCTGTTTTCAGCCTTTCAAAAAAATTGATTCGAAGATCCATCATTAAAATAGTCATAACTTCTGTTTTTGAACTCCAAATTAGGCATATAAGTACTTTTTGGAAATTTACAAAAAATTTCCCATACTTTGACGATCCTAGATTCAACAAATTCAGATAAGAAGTTTCTGTTTTTGCGCTTCGAAGTTTTAGCACAGATTTAACAAAAATTTGAGATTTTCTCCAGGCCACATCTTTCATCATATTGATCTAAAATTTAGTCATGTACCATCTTTTGTGCTTTTGGTTCAGAGAAAAATATTAGAAAAATAAAATAAAAAATTTGAAGATCTAGAAGCCGAAAATTAACCTTTGCTGATTTTTCAATTACTGAACAATTTGCTGATTTCTGTAGCCTTATCATTTGTGTTGTTGTTTCCCTTTTACATCTTCATTCATATTCTTGTAACATCTAGATTTTTTATAAGATTGGGCAAGTAACTTAGAACATAATACCTAAAGCACTTATTCAATATTACTATCTGTTATAGAATTGTGTTCCACTAATCATTATTTCAGCCCTGAAGTGCCACATATCCACCTCGGATCAGCACTGTATTTGACTCTGCAATTGTGGAATTACGACTCCCTGGTTTCTCATGCCACTAGTTGCACCATTCTTTGTTTTGCTTTGGTAAGAATCTTGCAAGAGCTCGGTAAGTCATTTTCTTTTGCGAAATTTTCACCATCCATCTCACTGTAGTTGCAGGAATAATATTTTGTGCTGTCTATATGCTATTTTTCTAACCATGACAAGAAGAAAAGGAGGTTAATACAATGTGAGTAGTGCTTTGCAAAGAGTACTTGATAATATCGATGCAAACTTTACAAAACGCATTGAGTATGTGAAGAATACGATGGCAAGCCTTAAGAGATGTAATCCACCGCAAAGAGATGTCACACGTGATCAAAAGACGCATGAGGTTCAGACCATTGCTACATCATCTACTTTCACGAGTAATTATATTCTTTCATCTCTTCCTTTATATGATGGTTTAGATTCTATTAAATATATTGCTTGGAAAAGAGAGATGGATAATCTATACAGACAATGCCATATGAGTGAAAGGAGAAAGCTTTTAAATATTGGACGTGCATTAGTTGATCGTGCTTTAACTTCATGACAACATTAATCTGTAACAAAAAATATCATCGGACATGGAGTGATGCTAAAATTTTAATGAGAGAAATTTTTGTTGACATATCTTTTAAATCTATGTCTAATTGTTATGAACATTCTTTGGAGGAGAAGCTTTCTACTGTATATCTTATTGCACTTAATATTTTGCAGGAAAGTGAGATCAAACAAGAAGATGAAAGTGGTACAATCGTGATAAAAGAAGAGATACGCAATGTTCCAACATAGCCCAAGATGAGATGGATGATAGCACGCCAAAATGTATTGCTAAAAATTAGAAGAAACTTATTGAACATCGATTCACTAGTGCTGAAATTAAACATTTCACACCCAATACATGTGAAAATGATGAGATGAAATTGTTGTGTTCTCCAAACACTGCGGGTTATATTGAATATAATTCTTTTTGTGACCTTGCTACAGTAGAGAGGATGATATTTTCGAAACCTAAATTGCCTTTGTTAACTAGAACCAATTTTTATGTTATAGGCAATTATGATTCTAGAGGTGTCTTTACGGTGCATAGAGTTTACATTTGCTCAAATTTGAAATCCTTTAGCATGGCGAAAATAAATGACAAACTAGATGATAAAAATACAAAATATCATGCCATGTCATGTTTTTCTAGTTTTTCTAAGACAACACATTTTATAACTTCTCATAAGAATGACAATAATGTTTATCGTGCAGATTATTTCAAAAAATATATTTTAGCAAAAAGTTGATCTTTCTAATTTTTATGATAAAAATACTCCATATGATCCTTTAATCTGCAAAGATGACTTGTTTGCATCTCGTGATCTTTCTAGCTATTTGTGCGCTCCTGCTACTAACCATTTGCAAAAGTATCATGATACCCAAGGGAGCAAGCCGAGGACGGCTTTCCATCAAGAAGGGGAGAATGATGAGATTATAAGGATCTTTGAGCCGCCAAGTGATTGCGTTCAAACACCCCCTGGCCTCTATCTTTTCATGCAGGTTGCAGGGCATGGTGGAGTCGAGGTCCCGACAATGAACTTGAGTCTAGGATGACTCCAAAACAATAAGGGGAGGATGATGAGGACATCTCTCCTTCAGATACACACAAGACTCCTCAAATTAGTATTGATGAAACTCACGCACGACAGTTGAGATTAGAGGTGAGCTCATTCTTAAACACATGTCTTCCTTCCTTTGACAATAGATTGCTACCTAGTAAATTTATCAAGATTAGAAACATTGGAGAGAGTCAAGGAAAGCATGAAGAAAGATTTGGAGATGCTCAAGATAAGAACCGCACGTTCGACCCCGGATGAGATTCAAACAACTCGGGTTCGAGTCTGACTTGGACTACAGCCGCAGCATGTACTAAAACGGATGCCTCAGTCTTATACGAGCTCCGTTTTGGACGTTCAAGATATGTATGAAAAGCTAAGGAGATAAGCTTTCTAAAAGATCTAATGCCGTGTGAAAATACATCCTATATCTCCATGAATTACTGAAACAAGATGACATCTAAAAACTGCCCTGGTGCTGCGACACTATCTTTTTGCCTTTGAGCCGTGTATCTTTTCTAGGCCCATTAGTATTAGGGTTTCCCCCTAAGGACATCCCAACCTCTATATAAACAGTAGTTGCCATCATTAGAGATAGATTTTGATTAGTTTTAATCTGTTATCAAACAGTTCCGTTGTTTGATGATTTGCTGGTTTCTCAACTTCGTAATTTAATTCAAATTTCACAATTAAGTTGCGTTCTTCCTTGTTCTAGCTTGTATTCTTTGATTCACAGGCAAAGATTAGCCTTTTTGGTGAGGTCAATTGTGTGCGCACGGTTGATAACCAGAGGAGAAGTGGTGCTGCAATTGCGCCGTTCGAATCGTGTTGATTTTGAGGCTGGATCGATTGTGTGTCGCATCTCCACCAAATCGAGAGTTATCATGACCTGACGGAAGATCGAGAACCACATACACATCGACCGAGGTGGTGTCTGCCTGGCATGACCCCTCAAAAGAGGAAGCTCCAAAGGCTGTTCTTTGGAAGATGCGAAAGGAGGAGGCGAAGAAGAGGAGGGATGATGTCTTCAATGAGATCAAGTCGATGGTCCCTCAAGGTAAGCAATTGAGGGTCAAGGAGCCTGAGGATCCTACTCCACCGGTCACGGAGGAAGCGGTGGCTACTCCGAAACCACTAGGTTTGGCCGACGTCGTCTTAGGAGAGGACTCTACAGCGCCTTCGCCCACAGGAGACGTCGACATGTCCGAGTTCAACGACGACGACCTCTTGGACTATGAGCCTACACCATCTCGAGAAGGTATGGAGATCAACACTATTTCCTTGCCTATTTTTGATTACTCTTTGATAGAGGAAGAAGAGGTTATGGCACAATTCGACTTTGGGCCGAAAAGTGCTATCTTTGAGAAGCCCAAGGAATCAGAGAACTATTTGAAGCTTCTCTATGTGTGAGGTCATATCAATGGCACACCGATTTCTCACATGCTTGTAGATGATGGTGCGATTGTTAATCTAATGCCATATTCTTTGTTTAAGAAGCTAGATAAGGCCGATGACGAGCTCATCTGGACCAACATAACTTTGAACGGTGTTGGAGAAGGAGACCCTATTGAGGCTAAGGGGTCGCTTCTATGGAGCTCACCGTTGGGAGAAAAACCACGGCTACCGCTTTCTTTGTTGCCGATGTGCACGATAGTTATAGCTTGATCTTAGGGCATGATTGGATTCATGCCAATAGATGTGTTCCTTCTACATTACATCAATTCTTGATACAATGGGTTGATAATAATGCAGAAGTTGTTTATGCGGATGCATCGGCTTGTGTTGCTATGGCCGAATCATCTTCTTTGCGACATGACACCGTCAAGTTCTTGACTGGCTTAGATTTGATGGATTATGATTTTCTTAGTGTGACTAAATATGGTTTTGTACCCGTCAATGTAAAGACGATGAAAACTAGGCTCAACCATATAATGTGATTTAATGGAGTCAAATATTGATTGGTTGCAAAAGAGAGTGGAATACTATCGGTCCAACACAAACGATATGTGTGAAGCTATAGAAGATATAGAGGACATGTATATGTTGGGACAAGGATTCACATCGACCGATCCTCTTGATGAGGTGAACTTTGATAGCGATGATAATCTTAGGCCAACTTTTATAAACCAAAATCTGAAAGCTGATTACTAGGTAAAGTTGATCGGTTTGTTAAAAGAATATGTGGACTGTTTTGCATGGTCTTATAATGAAATGCCCGGGTTGAGCCGCGAGTTAGTTGAGCATCGACTTCCAATAAAATCTGGTTTTAGACCTTTTAAGCAACCGATGAGAAGGTTTAACCCGAATATGCATGATTGAATTAAGGAGGAAATTAATTGATTCCTTGATGCCAAATTTATAAGACTTTGCTGGTATGCGGAGTGGATATCCAACATCGTGCCGGTGAAGAAGAAGAACACTGGTAAGATTTAGAGTTTGTATTGATTTCAGGAATTTTAATAGAGCCACTCCCAAAGATGAGTATCCTATGCCCATAGCCGATATGTTGATTAATGATGCTTCCGGCTATAGAGTTATTAGTTTTCTTGATGGTAATGCGGGATATAATCAGATCTTCATGGCCGAAGAGGATATATCTAAAACTGCTTTAGGTGTCTCGGTTTTGTAGGATTATTTGAGTTGGTCGTCATGACTTTTGGGTTGAAGAATGTGCGTGCCACATATCAAAGAGTCATGAACTTTAGCTTTTATGATTTGCTTGGTGTCATCATGTAGGTTTACATAGATGATGTGGTGATCAAATCGGTCGCTTTAGATTCTCAGTTGACCGATTTGCAACTCACTTTGGATCGGATGCGCCGTTTCAGTTTAAAAATGAACCCACTCAAATGTGCTTTTGTTGTATCAGCCGAAAAGTTTTTAGGCTTCATCATTCATGAAAAAGGCATAGAGATAGATCCTAGAAAGACAGAGGCAATTAGGAATGTGTGCGCACCTACATGTAAGAAAGAGTTGCAAAGCATCTTAGAAAAAGTGAATTACTTGAGGCGGTTCATATCCAACTTGTTAGAAAAGATTAACGCATTTACTCCTGTTCTTCGGCTAAAGAATGAAGCCGAATTCACTTGGGGACATAACGCAAGAAGCATTTGAGAGGGTCAAAGAATACTTGTCTTCATCGCCAGTTCTTCGGGCGCCTAAGGGGGGAGTCCCTTTTCATCTCTACATAGCGGCGGAAGATGATGTGGTTGGTGCTGTTTTGACGCAAGAAGCTAAAGGGAAGGAGTACATGATTAGCTATGTGAGCTGACGGTTAGTGGATGTACACTCTCATAAAAAAACTATACTTTTGCTTGTATCATGCTTGCACCAAGTTGAGACATTATTTGTTATCTAGTACTTGTGTGGTTGCTTGTCGAACCGATGTTATCAAACATATGTTGCATAGGCCGATTTCTAGTGGTAGGCTTGGTAAATGGGCTTATTGCATTGATTGAATATGATTTGACTTATGAATCATTAAAATCCATGAAAGGCCAAATTGTTGCTAATTTATTGTTGAACATCGAATTGATTTAGAGCACGATCTAGATGTTGGTTATGTTACTTTTACCTCTTAGAAGTTGTATTTTGATGGATCTGTTTGCAAAGAGGGTCAAGGTGTTGGTGTAGTGTTGGTTTCTCCTCATGATGCATACTTTGAATTCTCAAACCGATTAGAGTATGATTGCACCAATAACCAAGCCGAATATGAAGCGTTGTTGTTTGGCTTGGGGATGTTTGAATCCATAGGGGTAAAACATGTAGAAGCTTTTGGTGATTCGCTATTAGTAGTGCAATAAGTTGCTGGTAATTTTCAATGCCTAAACATCATTAGAGGGATGGATGAGTTCAATATACATCATGTGCCTTGGCTAGAAAACAGTAAAGCCAATGAGTTGGCACAACAAGCATCGGGTTACAATGTTAGTAAACGCAAAATTTTTAGTTATTAAGGAACTGATGCTTGAGGTGCTAGAACTAGACAATTCGGATACTAACACGTCAAACCGTGATAGTGCCGAATCGCTTGATTGGAGGTCACCCATAGTCTCATACATTCATAGTGCAACCCAAAGTGTGGACAGGAAGGTTCAGCATGTTGCTTTCAAGTACACTTTGATCGATGGTAACTTGTACCGCCAAACGGGGGATGATTTACTCTTGAAATGTTTGGGTGATGATGAGGCCAAAGTGGCTATTGGGGAAAGTCATGAAGGCATTTGTGGTGCGCTTCAATCGGCTTCGAAAATGAAATGGTTATTAAGAATGGCCGGGTTCTATTGGCCAACCATGATTGTCGATTGCTATTGTTACTACAAGGGATGAGAGGAGTGCCAAAGGTTTAGAAATATTCAATTGGCATCCGCTGTCATGATGAGCCCCATCATAAAGCCATGGCCATTCCGAGGACGGGGATTAGACTTCATAGGGCAAATACATCCTCCGTCTTCGAAGGGGCACTGTTTCGTGTTAGTGGTGACGGATTACCTCACTAAATAGACCGAAGCGGTGGCTCTCAAGAACATGACGCACAAAGAGGTAATTGAGTTCCTTACCGAGGACATTATTCATAGATTCAGCATACCACAGACTTTGACTATCGACCAAGGTACTTCCTTTACGTCCGATCATGTCAAAGAGTTTGCCGAATTCTACGGGATTAAAATTCTCAATTTATCTTCCTATTATGGTCAGGCCGAGTCTAGTAATAAAATATTGATCAAACTTATTAAGAAAAGATAGAGTGCCATCCCAATAGGTGGCATGAAGTCTTATTGGAAGCATTGTGGGTTCATCAGATATCTAGGCATGGGGCGACTAAGGTAACATCCTATGTACTTGTATATGGACATAAAGCCATTTTACCCATCGAGGTAAATCTAGGAGCTCTAAGGTTAGCTAAACAAAATGACTTATCCACCGATGAGTATAGGGCTTTGATGCTAGACAATATCGATGAGGTCACCGATAAGCATTTGAGTGCTTTGAGGGAAATTGAGAAAGACAAAGCGCGAGTTGCTAGAGCCTACAACAAGAAGGTGAAAGTTAAAACTTTTCAAGTGGACAAATTAGTGTGGAAAACTATTCTGCCCGTAGGCTCAAGAAGCAATAAGTTTGACAAAGGTCTCCTAGTTGGGAAGGACCATATAGAGTGGTAAAAGTCATTGCCGAAAATGCATACATGTTGGAGGATGTTCGAGGTGAATTATTACCTAGGGCCTTTAACGGCCGAAACTTGAAAAAGTACCATCCGAGTGTATGGCAAGAAGCATAAGAGAAAAAAAAACAACCGATATGAAGTATCGTTGCCAAACAATGATATGATGGCCGATGAGTCATGAGGATCATCACCCATAGAGGTTTTAGGGTGCTTAGAGTGTTTTATGGTGCAGGAATTTCACCAAAAAACGGAGGAGCATATGTTGACACCCAAAAATCAGGTCCATCGGAGTGTTCGAAAGCCCTATCGGGTTTGGGGCACTTCGCCCACCGGAGTATCTGGTATAGCGTCGGAGTGTCCGATGAGCCCTCTCGGGTTGAGGCACTTCGCCCACCGGAGTATCCGATATAATGCTAGAGTATCCGGTGAGCCCTCTCGGGTTGGAGCACCTGGCCCACTGAAATGTCCGGTATAGTACCGGAGTGTCTGGTAGGCTCTCTCGGGTTAGGGCACTTAGGTCACCGGAGTGTCCGGCAAGATGCCGAAATGTCTAGTGAGCCCTCTCAGGTTCTCAGAATTACACGACGGACACTCTGGCATTCCACCGGAGACTTCGGTCCCCGGAGTATCCGGCACTTTACCGGACACTCCGGTAGTATTGGTTTTGGAAAGTTTTTAGCAGATTGATTCCGATTTCTTTTCAAACTTGAGGGATCCGTTGCCCTGCGGGATAAGACCATCCCACCTCTATAAAAAAGAGGCCCATGGCCGGTTGAGGATCATCCGAATCAAACCTCTCATTTGCCTTTACATTTCGTTCTTCTCTAAACCCTAATCCCCTTACTCGACCCTTCGTGCTGTTCTTTCTTCGTCCTGGGGACGTCTGAAGACGATTCGGCTGGCTTGACTGAGCCCGAATCAACCCTAGGACGATCCTCCTCCGACAGGGTCCCTCCCGAGGCTAGATTGTCCAGGTGCTGCCCAAACCCGGCGTTGGAGAAACGCCAGCATTCCCACACATGAATGTGCGAGTAGTGTGTTGGCTCGGACCCGATTTCGGTGTGAACACAATGTTTGCCACCATTCTTGTAATTCACCTTGCTAGAAGCCATGAGACATGACGTGTTAGTATCAAAAATATTGCTAGATTCACTTGTACTAACCTCAACAATAAGAGCAACTTCTTGAGATGAATTTTGTTCCTCGGAGCGCTTGAGATGTTCCTTCCATGTGTCAACTTTCTTCTTTTTTGCCTCATCAATAGTGATATGACACTTCTCAAAAGAATTGATCCAACCTACAAGCTTATCAATGCGAGTGCACAAATCTTTTGGAGCTTCATTAGGTAAGACAATAATATTATCATACTCATCACATAGAACTACATAAGAGTCATCTAGAAAACTACTAGCAATAGTATTATCATCAAGAAGAAAATAAGAGCTAGTAGAAGTAGAGTCTATGCAAACCGCGGGGGCTCAAGAGTGTGATGAGCATGTACTCCAATGATCTTGTTTGAGGTGGAAGCATTTAGATTCTCCTTCTTAAATGAAGCTTCATAAGAGACACAAGAGCTAGAAATCTTGCTTGAGAGGAACTTCTTGATGGATTCATCATGAGAGATCTTAAGTGCTCCTTCAAAAGAATTGATCTTTTGAATAAGATCACGCAATCGTAGCATGGTAGCACCTATAGATTCACCATCAAGAGTTGCAAAGTGAGTGAAGGCATCTATGAGCTCAAGATAAGTAAAATTTTCATTCATGATAGCACTTAAAGAGTTGCTAGATGAAGAGTTTGAAGAGTTGTTCATGTTAGCACTCGAATTCTTCGGTTTTGTGGCATATAGATAGCTTAGCAAGCGATTCTTTCATGAGCCACTACTGGACCCCAATGAATAACTTGTCTCCATCACTCCCGATCACTTCTCAAAGGTAGTTAAGCCTAAAAATGAGCACTTGGCTCTGATAACACCTGAAAGGAACAAGTGGCCAAGAAGGGGGTTGAATCGGACACTTGCACTACTAGGTCAAATTTTTTCTTTCTAGTTTGTAGCAAAACTAGCAAACAATTTCTAGCAAGTATGGTAGAGAAAAGTAAAACAAGTTGAGAAGACAACCTACCAAGATAGTAAGCAATCCGGCATGAGAGCCACCAAGAGAAGTAACTAAACAACCTATCACACTACTCATAAGAAGGTAAATGCGATAAAGAGAAGAGTGATAGGGATGCTCAGTGATTTTTCCCAGAACGATGCTCACAAGAGTACGCTTCACTCCCGGAGTGAAGACACCAGCGCCCCGAGTATAGCAAACAATACCCAAGCGCTAGAGCAAGCCTCCAAGGCTCGGGCGCTCACGCTTGGTGTCCCTTTCAAGCGGAGGACCCGGAACCGCGTACAAACTTGATGTCGACTTTCACAATCTCCTAGGAAGCTCGAACAACGACATCTAACCGGTCTAGGCTGCCATAGACCAAGAGTAACAAGCCAAGGGCACTTCTCTCGGCTCACAAACTCTAGGAATGCGTGGATGCTCTTTGCTACTCTTCACAAGCACTAAAGACGCAAAATGTTGATTGGCACTAATTTCGATGTCGTATGAAGGTGGGGTTAGATCTGTTAGAAAGTAGACTTGATAAGCTTTCCAAAAAGTACTTGAACGTTCAAAACGGAGCCTGTATGAAGTCGTGGCAGGTGTTAGAAGTTGGTGTTGTTCTGCAATCCGAATCCAGCCTGCGCGACTCTATGTCCTGGTTAGTTTTCTCCTTTGTTCCTAAGCAACACAAGAGTACACAGATTTCCATGGTTTAAAGAAGTTAAACACAAGCTTAAGAGTGAACTTACTTGATGATTAAGGTGACGTGCACGGGCGCGAGTCATAGGACCTGTAACCGGAATATACGCAGGTGTAGGGGAGGAGGATGTATCGATGGTGTTGATGTCCTCATCATGAAGCTAGGACAGTTTCACTTTGTAGCAAGATTTAGCACAATCAAATCAGCAAATGGAAAGTTGAATAAGTGTTCAACAACGGTACAGTGCTGGTCCTAGGCTAAACCCTGCTAGAGATGTGAGCCTAGACACAAAGGTAGTCACACAAATGATACAGAAGGCTTAGGACAGCAGCAACTACAACTCTCAACTCTTCTCTTTTTTTGATTCTTTTATTTCATTTTTCTTCTAATTCTTTTTCTTTTCCTTTTTCTTTCTTTTCTCTTTTTCTCTCCCACTATTTTTTTGAAGGAATGAAAACAGAGATAAAAAAATGCAGATGGCAGATATCAAATCTCCTTTGTGATTACGATGTGCTCGGGTGGAATTTTTAGGCAAGTGTTGATTCGTTGAAAAGATAACATAGAGATCTTTCTGGATTATGCAAAAACGTTACAAATAAACAACAGATCAAAGTGATATGGTTCTTTTCTTTCGCAACAAAATCTGTTACTTGAATCTGTTTTTTACAACAAACTCGAATCTGAATTGATAGCTTCCTTCTATTGTAGATATGAGCCAAGAACGTGACAAGAACTTGAAACTCTAATAGATTAAACGCTAAGACCAGCAATATGACACGATGATGCACCCACGAATTCAACAACACGAATTACAAAAAAGAATGATGTATAGTCTCAAAGGTCTAGGACAGCGGGAATGTTCAACATTTTTTTGTTTGGCTTTTATGTGGACAGCGGGAATATGAATAAAACTACAAAAAAAGAGGGGTAGATCTCATCGAGCAACCTGGGAGGCTGATACCACTTGACAGGTGTTGAGCACCTGATGTTTCGGTGAGGTGATAACTATCGATTTAGTGAGTCACCCTCATGATCCAACTATGCCTTAGCAATTTCAGAACCAACTCCGAATGGTTATTGACCGTGCTGGACAGCAAGATCAACCAGATCATGGAGATCAATTCCAGCAAGCAATCGAAGAACAAGCAAAAACAATATAGCAAACTGAAATCTCTCAAATGTGGGGTTCTCAAAAGCTGTCTAATAGGTGGTCGTTGGACACAACTGAAGATCAAAAAGTTGCACAAGAGCTAAACTATAATAAAAGAAAACTCAAGTGTTCTTGGTGGTGGCTGGACCTTTAAATAAGGTGAAGGACGACCAAGGGGTGCTGGGGTCGTCCTCAAACCCTAAGACGCGCCCCTAATGGGCTTAACTTGATACACGAGCCAATGGCCCAAGTTGGAGTGACATAGCACCTTCTGAATTAAATAACGATTAGCATCGACTGCAATATGATATAAAGGTGGGGCTGGATCCATTCCAAAGTAGACATCATGAGCTTTCTAGAACGTACTTAAACACCAAAATTGGATTCCATATGAATTCCTGGCTTCTGTTCCAAGTTTATACTGTTTTGTAATCCAAATCCACGTGTGTGAATATTTCTATTAAGTCCTCATTAGAAGGTATGATGTACACCTCACCCTCTCCCACTTGAATTAGAGTCGTCCTCGACTCAAGATCAGATTGTAAAACCGCCACTCCACCATGCCTTCCTGAAATCATGAAAGGTGGAGGACACGAGGATATGTATGTGATCTCATCACCAGCACCGACTGGTCATCCTCCACCCTATTTAAAGGTCCAGCCGCAACCAAGAACATTTGGGTTTCTTTTGTTATAATTTTGCTGTTATGCAAACTTTTTGATCTACAGTTGTGTCCAACAACCATCTGTTAGACAGCTTTTGAGAACCCTCACATTAGAGAGATTTTAGTTTGTTGTTCTTATTTGTTCTTTGATTGCTTGTAGAAATTGATCTTCGTGATCAGGTTGATCTTGCTGTTCGACAAGGTTGATAACCATTCTGAGTTGGTTCTGCGATTGCTAAGGTGCACACGACCTGTTCGTTTGTAGTTGGGTTGTGAGGGCCGACTCCATCAAATCGATAGTTATCACTTCACTTAAAGACAGGGCATTCAAGTCCAATCAAGTGGTATCAGCTTTCAGGTTGCTTGTTGAGATTTATCCCCTCTCATTTATCGTTTCATTCATATTCCCACTGCCACATAAAAGCCACAAAAAAATACTTGATTCATTCCCGCTGACCTAGACTTTTTAGCCTTTGCATCTTCTTTTTAGTATTTTGCTTTGTTGAGTTTGAGCTGCATTGCATTGGTTTGAGGTGCTGTTTAATTCAACCATATATTTACTTTCCATAATCATCTCATTCACCTTTTCTTATTCGAAACGCAATCTATTTTTTGGCAAAAATCTGGATGCAATCTGTAAAAGAAAGGAAGAATTGAAAACAAATCAGGAAACTGTGATCTGCATAGAATCAAGAAACAATCAAAGAAAATCAGGAAAGAATCTCCAAAAATTGGGGCATAATCCACGAAATCAATATAGATCCGAATTTGTTGGAATAACATATTTGGTTACCAGATTTTAGTTGCGGAAGAAAAGGGCCATATCTCTTTCATCCGTTGTTTGTTTGTAACATTTGAACACAATCTGAAAAGCTCAGGGAGTTATCTTTCGAACAGATCAATCCTTGCCATAAAAATCCACCTGAGAGCATCACAATCACAAAAGAGCTATGACGTCCGCTATCTGAAAAATAAAAACAATCCATTCATTTTTTGAGACTAGTTGTTGCATACTACTTAGGGTAGAAACTTGTACTGTGCCTTGCGTAGTCAACTAGCATCTCTCCATGTACTTAGTGTGAGAATCTTTCCATTGCTTGCATCAAGTCACGTTTTTCTTAGCACACCATTTGCTACATTTCAACCTTGTTGCAGCAACTCGTACTGATATTTTGAGCACTTATTCAACATTACATATGCTGATTTGATTGTGCTAACCCTTGTTACAAAGTGAAACTTTCCTAGCTCCACATATTTTTACAGCAAACAGAGTTTGTATCCCTGACAATCACTCCACCAATCTTCGCAGGTTGACATCGTTGTTTGCAAATCACCCTACTGGTTTGGTAAGAACATGTAATCACTCCACCAATCTTCGCAGATTGACATCGTTGTTTGCAAATCACCCTGCTGGTTTGGTAAGAACATGTAAGTACCTAGTTAAGCAAGCTTGAGAGAAACCAAGTTGGACACAACCTAGCTCGTTGTCAATTTGTTTTGCTGATTACTAACAACGATAGGCACAATCAAGAAAAAGAGAGCTGGTGGTTTAAACCCCCACCAAGATGTGCAGATGCTTCAACATGAGGTAAATGATGATATTTTACATGCCATCAGTTCATCAATAACCTTCTTTTGCTCAGAAATTTGATCCTCACGCATACATTGATTGGGAGCTGAATGTAGATAAAGAATTTGATGAACACGACTTGTCTAAAAAAGAAAAGATTTACATTGCCTTAAGTGTTTTGACTGAAAGTGCTTTGCTTGAATGAAAATATATTTGTAGGCGCAATAAAGTTTCAGAACATTAGAAAGACTTCAAATGTCATTTTAGAGATGTTTTTATTTCTGCGTATTATGCTGATCATTTGCTTGCCAAATTAGACAACTTGAAGCAAGATATTATGATTGTAAAAGAATACTTTTATGATTTTAAGGTCTTTGTCATGTTTGGTGGCTTAGATGAATGTCAGAAAGATATAATGAGTAGGTTTATGAAAGGACTCAATTTTGAAATTCAAATTTTGCTCATTTGTCAAACTTACAGCTCAATCTCTCACTTGTTTTTGCTTGGTTGTAATGCTCAAAATCAACTTTTATCTTCTAAAGATTCAAGCATGAATAATCACCATGACAGATTTGTGGAATGTATTGCTGATAGGCCTTCATCACAAATACAATATGATAAAGAGGAGTTGTGTGATATTATATCTTTACTAAAACAACACAACTAGATAGAGAGGAATCTTCTGTTTTTTGTCTATGCCTCACATCGTGCAGGAGAGTGAGAATAAAGGTGAAGAGGACGTTGACCTAGTTTCTAAAATAATAGAGAATGATGCTTGTGTGGCGCCTATTATTTTCCAGGATAGTAAGAAAAACGAAATACACTATGAGTCCCTCACCACATCTTCATCCTCTCATGCTGCTTGTACTGAACTGCAATTGCCCTATGTTCATACTAGTGTTTTGCAATTCTTAGTTGAGCCTCCAATGACTTATGCTTTATTTCATAATGCACATTTGTCCTATAATTGTATCAAGTTGTGTTAACAAGTTTTGTTGATCCCAAAAACACAACTAGTGCATGGTATTCAAAATGTTGCAGTTGAGTACACACATGTTGAGGATAGGCTTTTTCATTGCATTGATATGAATATTAACAATGGATTGCAAAGTTTCTCTAATTTTGTATTCTATCAAAAGGAGCAGCTCAGGGCACAGGAGAATGTTTTGTTGGGGCCTGACTTTGTGCTCATCAGTCGTCCCAATATGACCACAAGCAAATTTGCCAAACATTGGATCAAGCCGAGGATGGCTTGCTACAAAGGAGAGAATGAAGATATCTTATATGTCCTTGCTGCGTTGCTTGACCACATCAGAATACCTCCATGGCCACCACCTCTCAAGAAAGGTGGGGGCACGGTGGAGTGGCGGTTTTGCAATCTGAACTTGAATCGAAGATGACTCCAAATCAAGTGGAGGAGGATGATGAGATCACATATATACCCCGGTGGCCTCCATCTTTCATGATTTCACAACGACTTTGAATTTGGACTCCAGAATAGTACAAACTATAATGGAAGTCACAACTTCACATGGCATCCAATTTGGATGTTTAAGTACATTTTGAAAACCTCATGAAGTCTACTTTCAAATAGATCCAGTCTCACCTTTATACCATATTGGAGTAAGTGACAATCGTCATTCTAATACAAAAGGTGTTGCGACATTTCGACTTGGGCCGTTGGCTCGTGTATCAAGTTGAGCCCATTAGGGGCACGTCCTAGAGTTCGAAGATGACCCAGCACCCCCTTGTCGTTCTCCACCCTATTTAATGGTCCAGCTGCCACCAAAAACACTTAGGTTTGCTTTTATTATAGTTTAGCTCCTGTGCAAACTTTTTGATCTTCAGTTGTGTCCAACGACCTCCTGTTAGATAGCTTTTGAAAACCCTACATTCGAGAGATTTCAATTTGCTATTTTGTTCTTGCTTGTCCTTTGATGCTTGCAGGAATGGTCTTCATGAGCAGGTTGATCTTGTTGTCCGGCGAGGTCAATAACTTAGGTTCTGCAATTGCTAAAGCGCACACGACATGTTCGTTTGTAGTCGGATCATGAAGGTCGACTCCACGAAATCGATAGTTATCATCTCACTGAAAGATCAGGCACTCAAGTCCTCTCACTACAACTGAGCCAACTCACCATCTCTAAACATCGCAGTGATACAGCTCCCACTATAACGGGAGGCGACAGGCAATTTTGCATGTATCCAGCAAGGTTAGAACGGCTTGTCCAGATTGCCACGGTCATCACAAACCCACTGGTTAACCAATAACTCAACCAACCATTGGAGATTGTCGTCTTTAGAGTTATTTGCTGTGTAGCTTGATGTTACAGACCTCTTGCTAATCCTAGAAATCAGAGCACGAGCATAGGGCAATTCCATACAATATTCAGATGTACATTTGATAGCTAGAGAGGGGAGGAGAGCAGCAGGGGACTGGCTATAGGAAATGGAATCAGAGGGAGGCCGCAGGGAAGCACTAGAGAGCAGGAAAGCCGAGGGAGAGGTGAGCCGGGGAAGAAGGCGACATAGTTCTGTTCTGTTGAATGTTCGATGCTCTTCTCCATGCTTCCTCCTTTTGTAAGACTGGTTGATAGTTAGTTGGGCTGTGGCTTGGGCCACTCGGCACCACAGGCTGCAGCAGTACCTGACATTCCACGTTCTTAAAATTCGGCTTGCCTCCAAGCCTGTGTTTAAATCCCAAACAGTTCAGAAAAATATTTGCTTCAAACAGTTTAGGAGTTTGAATTCCATCGCATTGACTTGAGAAGATAATCTTGTTTGTCTTCACGGGGTCCTCAATTGCTGGCTGTTGGAATTGAAAGGAATTTCAAACAAAGACCAGTGACACAGATGTCAATCCAGAGAAAGAGCAACACAAAAATTGTTCCATAGGGCACTGCACCAGATGACTTTTCAC
Source organism: Zoysia matrella (assembly GCA_001602295.1). Taxonomy (NCBI): domain Eukaryota; kingdom Viridiplantae; phylum Streptophyta; class Magnoliopsida; order Poales; family Poaceae; genus Zoysia; species Zoysia matrella. Next base: position 68,678 of record BCLG01001159.1, on the reverse strand, counting down.
CCCAGATCAGACCATTCAAAAAGAAGAATACTGTAAAGATAATATCAGGAAACCTGAAGGCAGTTTTGAGGGTGATCTCATGCTTGACTTCTCCTAAGTTCGCAGCATTGTTCTCAACCGCCGCAGGTTTGCATTAGTCTGAGAAATAGTAGTCATATGAAAACTGTGTCGGAATAGATGAAAGCTTGTTGACTTTCACCTGAAGCACATCATCAAGAAACTTAGAACGGAAGCCTTTATAATGCTTTTCATAATTTGTTGTGAAAATTTTACTCGTCTTACAGGCTTTCTGTGAAGCTGTACAAGCTGCAATTAACAATGTTGATGACCTCGCACTAGTTCCACAATATAAAATTTACTCTGCACAATACTTAACAAGAAAGTCCTTGGAGCACTTATCTTCCATTCTTATATCAACAGCATGCATACTGTGGTATACTGAAAGAATTATTCTCAAACACAATAGGAAAAGAGAAGGCCATTGTCCAGATGAACCATGCCCATAGTCTCACTATTAACAACACCCAACTGTTGAGTACATGAAATGATCCTAGCGAGATCAACATGTATCAGTCTGAAATGAAGTGGAGCTGGACGTGGCCATGAAGTCTTCCATCCCAGAAATAATGCAGGACCAATTCCTGACATACCAGGCAACATTAGACAAAATTTCGAGCACTTCACACAAAACTCTTTGATCCAATCATAGGAACAACAACATATTTCAATGTCATCGCATGTATGTCTTTCTGAATTTGATTTCATCAAGGAGATGTTTGATCCATCGGAAAGGATGCTGCTACGCATGTCGGTGGGTTACTGGAAAACAAAACCGCAACTGCTTGGATGGAATCCAAGATGATGTCTTCAATGAGGACGAAAGATGCAGTAGGTGCCAAAAGGTTGATGACAAGTTCCTTGTTGTTGTCGGATGTTGAGGAAGCGGGATTTGGGCTTGCCATGGTGTTGTTGCTGGACTTGTCGGTGGGACAAATAGACGTCAACATCAGAACACGAGCACCACCTCCTGGACCCGACATTGAACATTTTGCATCTGTCACTGCAACAGCCATGGCCTCAACCCAGAAATTTCATCGAACTGTTGGAGGACATGTCGACGTCGATGTGGGTCACAGCAGCGATGGTCATTGATGCTCCAGTGACAGTGTGCACCAGAACAGCCGCCGCTACACTGGCCTCGAGGTTCAGGAATTTTGTCGAACAGGTGGTGGGTCCCTCCTTGTCATTGTTGCTAGGGATGATGTGTGTAACATGCCAAGTTCATAATCTGCATAAAGCATTCTTATGAGCATCATTTAGCACAAGCATTGCATAATCATAGCATTGCAAAGTTTAAAATTCAAATTTGAATGAATTTAAACCCATCTTTTTAAAGAAACTCAAAAATTTTGAATACAACTTGACCCAATCAAAAATTTTGGTATCAGTACTCTTGATTCCGTAAATTTACACAATTTTTACCGAATTTTTAGGTGTTGTTTTGATGGCCTAAAAATTCAAGCAATCCTTAACTGACAAATTTGATGAATTTTCATTTTTATTCTACAACTCTGTTTTAAGTGATTCTAGTTGGAATGGATTCATCTTTCCTTGCTCTATCTCCAGAAAAATCCACAAAATATTGTGAGGCTTCTAACCTTGTTTATTCTATGATCAAAGAAGGAAGATTGTTAAGCCTGAGAAAATCCAAAAAAAGAAAAGGAGCCACGACCCCACCTGTGAGTCTCACCCCTGTCTCATCTTCAACCTCCAGACATTGACAGAGAAAGGAGGCCACGCGCCCCATGGCGTGGCAGCTCCTCCTCCACCCCGTTTTGTCGCTGTTTGACGTCGTTGAGAGCTCCTCTCACTGCCCACGGACCCCACCTTTGACGCCGTTGAGTTTTCCATCCTTCTCCACCCCCTAAAACCGGCCAGATTTGCTCTCTTCTCTCTCTCCTACCATTGTTTCTATCCCCATCGTGTTTGCAAAGGTTTGGGCGATTTCGGCCATCCTCACAGCCGGAAACCAAAGGAGGAGGCTTCCCCGAGCTCCTCCACGACTTCCTCAGCCTTCCTCAAACCCGGAGCTCGCCGTCCCTTTCTTCTTCTTCCCCAACTCTGGTGAACTCCACCATTGTTGACATCAACATTGAACGCTTCACCCCAAGGTTTTCCCCACCGTCAAGCACATCCCCATGCTTCTAGACGTCGAGATAAAGCTTTCCCCCTCCCTATTTCTCCTTGCCTTGGTTGATTTGGTACCCATTGTTGAGCTTCAAGTGCATCCATGGCTTTCCTCACCATTTTTGTTAAATCTTTGGGAAAACTTGTTGCATGCCACTTTTAATACCTCAAATGGCATCCTTAACTCATATTTATGCTTCTAGTACCTTTATTTGGCTTCTAAACAACATCTATTTACATCGAGGTAATCATCCCCATTTTTTCTCAGCTTTTTGTTGTTCCCGAGCTGCCCCCTTTGCACCCTCTCTGGAGTCCGCTCGAGGCCTCCGGACAAGTCCGAGGCCGGACAAATCCGCTCATCCCGGACTAATCCAAACCAATCATCTTGCAAAATACATATAAAAATCATCTGAGCTCCGATTAATGTGAAACTTGTTTTATTAGTTTCATATATTCGTCCTCTACATGATAAAAATAAGATCCAGCCCAAAATCCAGTCATAAGAAATTAGTTTTTGATTTTAAGATGAATAAAGGTCATAATCACCATTTTCAGATCAGCTGCACTCTTTTGCTCATTTCCAAATCAAATCTTGCTCATTCTTTTTTGCATTGCAATCATTACTCATTGAACTTCGTGTCTACAAATTTTTTTGTTATTTGCACCTCATTTCATATCATTCTCATGTCATTCATTCATTGTATCTTCTCATGTTTAGAAGGTGAGCTACCGGAGGGTGATGTTGGTGGTTCGAAGGGCGCAGCGGAGCAAGCGTTTGAGAGTGAAGAACCTGCAACTCAAGGCAAGCATCCGGCATATCTCAACCCTTTTTGGATGAGTCATTTATATAGTTGTGTTGAGTCAAATAATGTTATTGCATTAGTTGGACATTAGACAAGGTTCTTGATATCCTAATTGTTGCATTACCTTCCTTGTCCTTTGTTACCACCCTACCTTGTGATGAGTTGGGTAGGTATAGAAGTTGGTTTTACGGTATTGCTTAGTGTGGCTTCAACTTAAACGGTAGAAGTCGAATGGTGGAAGGTCACCACTGTTCACGCGATATAGGTGGTTACATGGGAAGAACTGACCATGCTCATTAAAAGATGGATGTTAGATGTGGTTTGGTTTAGGGAGAATTGCCTGATGGAGTGTTCCTTGTTCTTGGCACTCTTCATACTTCCACATGCTGAAATAATGGATAGATAAGCTTTTTTTCTTATCTAGCTGCGACCATTTGGCTTTCGAGTTTGGGGGTGTAGGAGGTGCTAGGGATGACCCCCATGAGGGCCTAGTGCGACCAACTCGTCTTGACCAAACATCTGTTCAAATGGTCGAAGCGTATTTGGAAGGGTTTGTCACATCGAATCACTCTCTACTTTCGACAGGTGGTATGGTGAGTGGTCGTGTGGCGTGTGGGTAAAGATGTACTCCTTTGCAAGGTGTAAAAACAATTCGAATTGTCGCGGTCTCGACCAAGCCTTGGTACAACAACAGCATCATGATACAATTCTCTAGTTGTGGTTGGGTGGATATTGTGATATGTGAGCTGTGAGCTTATGAACCTTTACTCATTCCGTGTTGGTGGTGTAGTAGTGTCGCCCTTATAGGTTCACTTATGTCAAAGTTTACAATTCATTTACAATGCAAACTAATGCTTTTATGCAAAATGTTATCCTATATCTTATTCTTGTTCAAAGCCTAACTACATACTCCTTGAATAGACCTAGTGGTGTAAGTCTTGCTGAGTACCTTCGTACTCAAGATGCTACTTGTTTGGTGTAAGTCTTGCTGAGTACCTTCGTACTCAAGATGCTACTTGTTGAGTTTTACAGGTGGTGAAGAGGAGTAGGCGGTGCTTAGGGGTTGAGCACCGAGGTCTTTTGGGTTGTTTTGACGCTGCGTTGTTCTCTTGAGCAAGAGCCACACACTTCACCTTGCTATGCTCTTGTTCATGTTGCTAATCATGGAGCTTTGTTGAGCTCGAAACCCTTATTTTTTAGTAAATATCTAAGTTAAGACAAGTTGGAATGCAAATTTTAAATTTGCTCTCAACCCATGTCTTGTGATGATGGTTGTTACAAATGTGGCTTAGCGATATGCATATGGATCTTGGGCTTTGAAATGCATATCGAAGAATACCGGAATTATATGCAATATGATCGAATATCGTTAGTTGGCAGCTCGAAATGGCCTTTGACACATGGCGTGCCGTAAGGTTGGCGTGTGTCAATGTTCATCCCGAGTTTAACCGACGTATTTAGTCATAATGTATATAATTTGGAAGGCTCCTCCACAGCCTGGCATCAGAGCAAGGTTAGTAGAGTGAAACCTGCTGGAGCCCAAGGGTAGTTAGTAATTAAAATTTGACCACTCAACTATGTTTAATTATGGACCTAAATTAATCTTGTGTTAAGGAAGGTTGCTTTTTATTCCCCATCTTTTTCTAGTGCTATTCTTCTACCCTATGGCTGCACCATAAAAACTTGTTAAAATTTGGTTGTCACTTGTTTTTCTTTCTTGGTTAAGTGGGTTAGTGGGAGTGTGTTGCGGTGTGAGAACCGATCATGTGCATGCATTTCTCACGTTATTGATCATATCATGGCATGTCTTCCTCCTATTGTTGTTGATGGTTAGCAAATCATTCTTGTGCCATCTTAAAATCGGTTTTGCTATACTTGTATCAGATCATATCTCAATCACTTCCACTCTTTTATTTCAATCAAAATCTTATCTCTTTCCAAATCATTTCTTCAATTAAAATTTTGGTCAATAAGAAGATGTTACTTTCAAAATCAATTTGCCCTTGATACTCAATGGTTGGATGTTATCTTTGGCATAAATAGTCTAATCTATCATGATGCTATCATTCCTTTGGTTCTTGAGCTATCGATCTTAAAAGACGCTGCAAGATTCCTTCCCAGATCAGTTTCAAAGTCAATTCAGCATCTCCAAACGTTAGATCTATTTCTGTCAAAAAGGAAATCAGAATTTTGTTCCAACTTCAAAGATGCATACAATCTGTTCTATTCATCAAGTGAAGACTTTTGAAGCACTCTGAGAAATTTGAAGAAGTTCCCTATGATTTTGGTAGCCCATTCTTCTCTTGGTTCAACTTCTAAACCACTCAAAGTCTAAGTTCAAAAGCGAAGTTCAAATTGTCCCTTCTTGTTGAATTCAGAATTTCAAAGTCAACTTCAAAAATCCATAACTCTTATTCTATTCTTCGTATGGGGACAATAAGTACCCGTTGGAAAGATATAGAAGTTTTCTACAACTTTGGTATTTAATTCGAAGTTTGATTCTACCTCAAAACTTCTCGGATCACTTTTTCTCTCAACCATTGGGTTATGGCAGATTCTACCAAGTCTGTGAAAATTAGTCGTTTTGAGGGGAAAGATGGAATTCAACCTTTAAAGACTTGTGTCTTTTTGTTACCCATCCCTTGAACTCATGTTAACTTCCCCCTCCTTGCCAATCTAATCCTGACCACAAGATGAAGAATCATGATGGTGATGAGTTGGAAACTTCGGTATGGTTAGAAGCAAGAATCGAGAAGCACTGTTGTAAATTTGACTTTAAAGACTTGACTCCTGATATTCTTATGTTTCAACGTATTGTTCCAAATCTTACATTCATGCCTAAACTTGAATGGTTCCAAATCAACTATCATTTACATGTGTCCTTGAAGTCCATCGTACTCTTAATTGTTATACTTTGTTTTGAGATACCTGCCCTTCTGAAATGCTTAGACCTCCATTGTATCCTTGTAAATTGATAACATTATCATGGATCATGAATCCTTCATAAAATACCCTGTTAAAATTCTTGCTCATCCTAAATGGGGGCTTGTGTGATTGTTAAGCTGTCACTACACATGTCCTATTCATCCTTGCCCATTCCTTGAGTATTTGGTCTTTGAACTTGTTTTATTGATCATATTCCTTTTCACAATTGCAGTTTTGATATTTGAATTGTGCCGGTTCGCCCAGGTCCTTCTCTAATATCAAAACTTCGATTTGGGAAGATACTCTATTCTTGGATCTAGAATTGAGTCTAATTGTAACTTACTTTTGCATGGATGGCATATTATTTTTAATATCAACCGGCATGAGTAATGTTGTGATTGAAACTCCTTGTTTATCCCACTATGATTTAGAGCTTCTGCTGTTGTTCATGCTCCAAAAATTTGGCATCATTATCTCCTTGGTAACACTTGCAACATCTATACCGACCACAAGAGTCTCAAATACATTTTTACTCAAGCTGATCTTAACATGAGGCAAAGAAGATGGTTAGAGCTAATCAAAGATTACAAGTTGGAAGTTTATTATCATCCGGGCAAGGCGAATGTTGTTGCCGATGCGCTCAGTCCGAAGGCTTATTGTCATTGGCTTCGATCAAGGATCCATCTCTCTCTCTCTTTATGATGAGTTTCAAAAAACTTGGTCTTGGCATGATCAAGGAGGGATCTCTTTTCAATATTCAACTTCAGTTCACTCTCCTTGAAGAAATAAAAGAGGCCCAACAAAGAAATAAAGGGATGTCTCTCCTTCAAGGCAAAGAAAAAGTTGGAAGTGCTAAGTGTTTCAATTTAGATGAACAAGGCTTCTCATGGTTTGGAACGCGTCTTGTGGTTCCTCAAGTTCCGAAGTGGAAGAGAAGAATCCTAAATGAAGCTCATGACTCCATATTTCCTATGCATCCTGGAAGCCCAAGGGTGTATAATGATCTCAAAAAGCTCTTTCGGTGGACTCATATGAAGCGTGAAGTTGTTTTTTATGTGTCCGAATGTGATATGTGCCAACGTCTCAAGACGGATCATTTGAAGCCAGCGGGTACTCTCCAACCACTACCTGTGCCATCATGGAAATGGGAGGAAAGCGGTATGGATTTTATTACCGTTTTTCCAAAAACTTCTCAAAGGTATGATTTCATTTCGGCCATTATCGACCGGCTGACCAAATCTGCTTATTTTCTTCCCGTCAAGACTAAGTAACAAATGACCAAGTATGCTGAGATATATCTCTACTGAATAGTTTGTCTTCATGGCCTTCCAGTGAAATTGTTTCCGATTGTGGCCCGCAGTTTGTCTCTCAATTTTGGAAATATCTTCATATGGCCATAAATACCGATCTTCTCTATACCTTCTCCTATCATCCCCAAACCAATAGTCAAGCGAAAAGGATGAATCAAGTCTTAGAGGATATGCTTCATGGTGCTCTCGCCTACAACAAGAAGTGGGATGTGTGTCTACCATTTGCGGAATTTGCTTACAACAATAGTTATCAAGCTAGTATCCAAATGTCACCATTTGAAGCTTTCTATGGAAGAAGGTGCCGAACTCCATTGAATTGGTCGGAACCCAGTGAGCGACCATTTTTCAGACCTGATCTTGTGTTACAATCCAAGAAGCAAGTGAAAACTATCCAAGCTAATTTGAGGTCAGCTCAATACCATCAAAAGAGTTATGCAAATATCGTCGCCGCCACTTATCATTTCAGATTGGAGACTATGTCTATCTCAAAGTTTCTCCTTTCAAAGGCTTAAAAAGATTTCAAGTTCGAAGCAAGTTGGTTCCGCGATACATTGATCCCTTTCGCATGGTTGGCACGAGAAGAGAAGTCACTTATCAATTGGAACTTCCACTATCTCTTTCTGCTATTCATTATGTTTTTCATATATCCAAACTCAAGAAGTGTCTTCGAGTTCTATCCGAGTTAACAAACCATGAAGATCTTGAGCTTGAACCTGATCTCACCTACAAGGAGCATCCCATTCGAATTTTTGATGAAGCTGAACGGAAGACCCGGAACAAAACTACGAAGTTTCTCAAAGTTCAATGTAGTGGCCATGCTGAAAATGAAGCAACTTGGGAGCGAGAAGATGAACTCCGTGCTCAATATCCAGAGTTGTTCTTGGAATCTTGATTCGGTGAGTCTTTGATCTTTGTGAAGCAACTTCCAAACTGCACTCAACTGTCTTGTTTTCTTGATCTCCTATGAATTTTTTTGCAACTCATTCTTCTTCATACTTTGATACATATTTCTCTCTATTTGAATTGAATCTCGGGACAAGATTCTCTTAAGGGGGAGAGATTCTGTAACATGCGAAGTTCATAATCTGCATAAAGCATTCTCATGAGCATCATTTAGCACAAGCATTGCATAATCATAGCATTGCAAAGTTCAAAATTCAAAATTGAATGAATTTAAACCCATCCTTGTGAATAAACTCAAAAATTTTGAATACAACTTGACCCAATCAAAAATTCTGGTATCAGTACACTTGATTCCTTAAATATACACAATTTTTACTGAATTTTTAGGTGTTGTTTTGATGGCTTAAAAATTCAAGCAATCCTTGAAAACTGACAAATTTGATGAATTTTCATTTTTATTCTGCAACTCCATTTTAGGTGATTCTAGTTCGAATGGATTCATCTTTCCTTGCTCTATCTCCAGAAAAATACACAAAATATTGTGAGGGTTCTAACCTTGTTAATTCTATGATCAAAGAAGGAAGATTGTTAAGCCAGAGAAAATCCAGAAAAAGAAAAGGAGCCACGACCCCACCCGTCAGTCTCACCCCTCTCTCATCTTCAACCTCCAGACATTGACAGAGAAAGGAGGCCACGAGCCCCATGGAGTGGCAGCTCCTCCTCCACCCCGTTTTCTCGCTGTTTGACGTCGTTGGGAGCTCCTCTCACTGCCCACGGACACCACCTTTGACGCCGTTGAGTTTCCTGTCCTCCACCCCTAAAACCGGCCAGATTTGCTCTCTTCTCTCTCTCTCACCATTGTTTCTACCCCCATCATGTGTTGCAAAGGTTTGGGTGATTTCGACCATCCTCACTGCCAGGAATCAAAGGAGGCTTCCCCGAGCTCCTCCACGACTTCCTCAACCTTCCTCAAGCCGGGAACTCCACCATTGTTGACCTCAACATTGAAAACTTCGCCCTAAGCTTTTCCTCTCCGTCAAGCACCTCCCCATGCTTCTAAACGTCGAGGTAAAGCTTTCCCCCTCCCTATTTCTCCTTGCCTTGGTCGATTTGGTACCCATTGTTGAACTTCAAGTGCATCCATGGCTTTCCTCACTATTTTTGTTAAATCTTTGGGAAAATTCGTTGCATGTCACTTTTAACACCTCAAACGGCATCTCTAACTCATATTTATGCTTCTAGTACCTTTATTTGGCTTTCAAACAACATCTATTGCCATTGAAGTAATCATCTCTATTTTTCTCGAGCTTTTTCTTGTTCCAGGCCTAGACAAGTCCGCCCAAGCCGGACTAGTCCGAGCTGCCCCCTTTGCACCCTCTCTGGAGTCCACTCGAGGCCTCGGACAAGTCGGCCATCCCGGACTAGTCCAAATCTGTCACCTTACAAAATTTATATAAAAATCATTTGAGCTCCGATTAACGTGAAACTTGTTTTATTAGTTTCATATATTTGTCTTATACATTATAAAAATACGATCCAGCCCAAAATCCAATAAGAAAAATTGGTTTTTAATTTTAAGATGAATAAAGGTCATAATCTTCATTTTCAGATCAGCTGCACTCTTTTGCTCATTTCCAAATCAAATCTTACTCATTTCAAGTCATTCTTTTTTGCATTGCAATCATGACTCATTGAACTTCATGTCTACAAATTTTCTTGTCATTTGCACCTCATTTTATATTATTCTCATGTCATTCATTCGGTGCATCTTCTCATGTTTAGAAGGTGAGCTACCGGAGGGTGAGCAAGCGTTTGAGAGTGAAGAACCTGCAACTCAAGGCAAGTATCCTGCATATCTCAACCCTTTTTGAATGAGTCATTTAAATGGTTATGTTGAGTCAAATAAAGTGATTGCATTAGTTTGGCATTAGACAAGGTTTTTGATATACTAATTGTTGCATTACCTTTCTTGTCCTTTGTTATCACCCTACCTTGTGATGAGTTGGGTATAGAAGTTGGTTTTATGGTATTGCTTAGTGTGACTTCAACTTAAACGGCAGAAGTCGAATGGTGGAAGGTCACCACTGTTCGCGCGATATAGGTGGTTACATGGGAAGAACTGACAATGCTCATTAAAAGATGGATGTTGGATGTGGTTTGGTTTAGGTAGAATTGACTCATGGAGTGTTCCTTGTTCTTAGCACTCTTCGTACTTCCACATGCTGAAATAATAGATAGGTAAACCTTTTTCTTTATCTAGCTGCGACCATTTGGCTTGCGAGTTTGGGGGTGTAGGAGGTTGTAGGGATGACCCTCGTGAGGGCGTAGTGCGACCAACTCGTCTTAGACCAAACGTCTGTTCAAATGGTCGGAGAGTATTTGGAAGGGTTGGTCACACCGAATCACTCTCTACTTTCTACGGGTGGTATGGTGAGTGGTCGTGTGGCATGTGGGTAAAGATGTACTCCCTTGCAAGGTGTAAAAACAATTCGAATTACCACGGTCTCGGTTATGACCAAGCCTTGGTACAACAGCAGCATCATGATACAATTCTCTAGTTGTGGTTGGGTGGATATTGTGATATGTGAGCTTATGAACCTTTACTCATTCCATGTTGGTGGTGTAGTAGTGTCGCTCTTATAGGTTCACTTATGTCAAAGTTTACAATTCATTTACTATGCAAACTAATGCTTTTATGCAAAATATTATCCTATAGCTTATTGTTGTCCAAAGCCTAACTGCATACTCCTTGAATAGATCTAGTGTGTAAGTCTTGCTGAGTACCTTCGTACTCAAAATGCTACTTGTTGAGTTTTACAGGTGGTGAAGAGGAGTAGGCGGTGCTTAGGGGTTGAGAACCCAGGTCTTTTAGATTGTTTTGCCGCTGCGTTGTTCTCTTTAGCAAGAGCCACACACTTCACCTAGCTATGATCTTGTTCATGTTGCTAATCATGGAGCTTTGTTGAGCTCAAAACCCTTATTTTGTTGTAAATATCTAAGTTAAGACAACTTGGAATGCAACTTTTTAAATTTGCTCTCTACCTATGTCTTGTGATGATGGTGGTTACAAATGTGGCTTAGCGATATGCATATTGATCTTGGGCATCGAAATGCATGTCGAGGAATACCGGAATTATACGCAATATGATTGAATATCGTTAGTTGGCGGCTCAAAATGGCCTTTGACACATGGCGTGCCGTAAGGTCGGCATGTGTCAATGTTTATCTCGAGTTTAGCCGACGTATTTAGTCATAATGTATATAATTTGGAAGGCTCCTTCACAATGTCGATGGCTGAGGACATAGCAGCAGAAGTTATGAGGTGCGGGCAGGCTCCCTTTTGATGGTGCTTATCGATGTGGGGTCTGTAGCAGCGTCGATGTCAAGTTTGCAGTGGTGTCATAGCTGGGCATGGCATGGAACAGCACCTTGTTACAACCATTAGTCCTCTTAGCAATGGTGGACTCTTCGAGGATGCGAGTTGGTGACCCAGCATCCACGACATTCGGAAGCTCCTCAATCGCCTTATGCAACATCTTTCAATCCCCGTCGGCCTTCTCACGAGCTTCAGCAGCCTTCTGTTGATCTTCTAAGTATCTCTTGAATAAAATGGCAAAAGCCTAGTCCTGCACTATGAGTTGGATTGAATAAAGGAGGTGGAAGATTAGGTCGGCCATATTTGGAGTGGGGTGGGCACAAGGTCGAACAGGTGGAGCACGGGGTGGTGGTGGGGAACAAAAAAAAATTTGGGGAAAAATTTTGCAACGGGTCTAGGCTCTGATAACCAATTGTTATAGACCTCTTGCCAATCCCAGAAATTAGAGCACAAGCATAAGGCAACTCCCAGAGTAAGAACACAAACACAGAAGTGTCACGACCTGTGGTAGCCGGCTAGCTACCTCCGGGACGTGAGCACGTGGACAAGATGTCGCTGGTGAGTGAGGCGGTAGCAGCGGGCGAACTACCGCCGGGATGTGAGCACGTGGACAGGATGTCACCGGCGAGCGGGATGATGAGCAGCCTGGACCGCTCCTCTGTGACCGTGAGGAAGATTACTCTGTTTCTGAATTTTTGTACAGAGATGGGAAATCCGGTTTGGGCTGTGGTGGGCTTGGCCTAATAGCAGAGAGGCCAATAACGGCATTGGGACCGGGTATTACACTACTGCCCGGCCAAAATGTTGCTTGTCCCCAAGCAACACGCTGATCAGCAGAATTGGCTTCTCTGTACTCATTCCCAATTGCCCATTCACTCTTAAGAACATTTGCAGTTAGACAAGCACCACTACCATTATGCAATGTGAGCTCATAAGTACTCAGGTCCTAGGGCCAAATGATCCATAAGGTAATCAAGAGGAATCTGTTAACATCAACAAGGAGTAGCTTCTTTCTGCATATGGTCCCTTCAACAGATTTGCTTCTAATCCTTGATATTTCAGTTTCCTTATCACCCAAGTCTTGCTGCCAACTAGGGATGAAAACGGAACAGAAAAATTCCCTTCGGTTCCAAAGCGAATCTCATATTTATTCCGATCATTTTTGAAATTTTCGGAATTTATTCGGAATCGGAACGAAAATGAGTTGAGGGTCATCGGAAATGATATTGCTAATATTCCGATCATATTTGCAGTTACCATATTTCATTCGGAATATTACCGTATTTGTTCCAAATTCAAGCAAATCGGAATAGCCCATGGACATGGCCCAGCGAGCGGCCCAACCGGCAGCCTTCTGAGCCATGCGCGCGCGCAATATGAAGCATGTCCAGCCTTCAAGGCGCGCCCGTACGGGCCACGTGGGGACCGCTCCACCAGCATGCCAGCTGGGCTACTGCCAAAAGTTTTCCACTCATTGCTGCTACATTCAACTGATGAAGTCAACGCGTCTCACTACGTTTATGTCTCCGTTTTACTGCAATTAAAATTTTTAAAAATAATAAGGTATTCACAAGGAGAAAGCATAACTTATAATCCGGTACATGTATGATATTATCAACACATGTTAGACTAAGGTTATTTGTGAGTCACATTTGATATGCAGGTTGATATTTATATATTTCCAATTTGAATTATCATTTTCCGATCGTTATTGTGATATTTTCATTCCGATGCTATGAGTTTCCGAATTCCGAATATTCTGATTCCGTATTCTGATTCCAACTATTCCGTTTTCGTTTCCGTTCGGATAAAAAATATGAAAACAAAAATGATTTGGATGTTTTTCCGATCATTTCCGTTCGTTTTCATCCCTTGTGAACTTAATCAGATTCATTAATATATTCCCGAAAGTCACCCAACTAATTCCTGAATCCCACTGCCTAAAAACTTTGTGCAGCCTCTTGTACTTCATATCCACCAGATAAACCTTAGCAATGAAGACACAATTCCAAGCTCTATCACTAACACATAGGATGGCCTCCTCCTCTCCCGCACCCGCTCCCCACCTGGGCGCTCCATCTCCCTCGTCGGCATTCACTCCAAGCCCGACGACCACCGCCGCCCCTAACTCCCTGCCTCTTGTGCCGGCCTCCCAAGACCCCTTCCCCTCCTCCTCTTCATCGGGTTGCCCCAAGGCGGCGCGGTGGTAGACGCTTCTACTAGGTCTGTTGGTGAGAGCATCTGCTTGATGTGTCGCCGACTCCGGTGAACACCTATCAGGATGCGCTGCTTGCTACGGTGAAGTCAAAGCTAATAGTGCCGGAGAAAGTGGTGACCGCCCCTGCTCCGCAAACTGTCCTTCGCTCTGAAGTCCACGCACCGGAGGGGAGCAAGGTCGATGCAGAGGAGTGGCAAGTGGTCTTGCGCTGCCGAGCCCTTCGCAAGCCTCTCCGTCCTCCTCGCCGCCACGTCGTCCCGTCCCGGAGGTCCTTCGGGGCCGCTGCTTCAACTGCCTCGCCACTTCTCATCGTGCTGCAGTCTGTCGCCAGGAAAACCAGTGTCTCTCCTGTAACCAGGGCATCCTTCATATGATTATGTGCGGCACCACCCGGTCGAGCCTCCAACCCCGCAACCCTAGCGCCTATCGGTTTGGCGTCGGATTTCTCCGCTACCAGACATGGGCCCTCTTGTTGTCAACGATCCACCTTCACGTACTATCGCTGCTGCAACAAGCAACGTAGGCGCCCGCCGTAGGTGCTCTTGACGTCGTGGCCATCTGCAGTATGCGATCTCCGGTCCTCCGGAGTCTGGCGGCGATGACCAGTTGCCCCCCGGTCAACCGGTGCAGTTGTCTGCCAAAGCCCGGTGCTTCCTTGTTCGCTCCGGCAGCATAGTGCGGGCGGAGCTCAACCTCAAGCGAGCCCTAATCATCACGGTGGTCGACTCTGGTCCTACCACGGCTGTGGAGGCACTGGCGGCAGAGGTGGCCCTGTGGTTCAACTGTGAGGCCAGTTCACTGGTCTTCCTCTGCTCTGGGCCAGGCACCTTCCTGCTCCTGCTGCCTGACTTCCTGACGGCGGAGCGGGTCTACAACAATGGGCAGCCTCTCTGCACTGCCACCTTCCTGGCCCACTTTAGGCACCGGACACGGCAAGCATTCTCCTTTGGAGCTACCCTTCCGTTCCTCGTCGACATCGAGTTGCGCGGCTTGCCGGCACATGCCCGGGAGCTGAACACCGCTGTCCAACTGCTCAACAAGTTCTGCTGGATTCAAGATGAAGACCCTGCTAATCCCTCGTCATGACATTTTCCGGCTATCGGCTTGGTGCCTCCATCCGGACCACATCCCAAGTGATAGTGAACTCCTCATCATGGAGCCTCTTGTCACTATGGAGGAGTGGCCGCCGGCGAAGCATGCCTTATCCTACCCGATCAAGATTTCGGTCTCCCTTGCTGGCCAGCTGCATGATGTGTGAGACCCACCGCCGCCTCTGGACAGTGGCCATGATAGGAACAGTCGCCGATCTCCTTCGCTGCGCATCCCTTCCCATTTTGCAGCCACTGCTGAGGGACGTGATGGTGCCCCCCGCGTTCTCGTGCATGCGCGGTTGGGCGGTGGCCCCACCAGCTCGGAGCACGTGGCGAACTGGGAGCCGCCCTCAGAGGGTGGCGACGCCTTGGAGCCGTTGCCGAGCTTGCACGTGCCACCCAATTGTTCCGGCACATTGCCCAGTGGATCCGGCGCTTCGCCTCATACAAAGGCCATTGATGACGGGGGCGTTGCCAAGCCGCCGCCCGCCTTCACTCGGCCGTGCGAGGGAGCCGAGGAGGATTTGGTCAGGCCCGGGGATTCAGCAGCTTTGTCGGCTGAGCTCCATCTGGTGGCACATTCTGAGTTGGTCTTGAACAGTTTTGAGGATTTTGGGCCTTCGTCGGCCCATTGCTCAGCCACGTCGCATCCTCCTGAAGCTTTTGTTCTTCCATCAATGCTGCCTGCTTCTGGGCCGGATGCACCTTCTCCTGGCTGTTTTGTTGTTAACCTGGTCGAAAACGCCGAGCTAAAGGGCCTTCCTTTACCGGCTGCACCAACTCATAGAGGCGTTCCCCGTTCCTGTTTTGGTCTGGTTTACACCTGCAGGCAGCCAGCTTCGGATCCTTCGCCTGCTCCTGCTTCTTTGCGGGATCCGTTTGTGGTTCTGATGACAAAGCAACTGGATTGCCTGCTTCTCAAGCCTATTCTGCCTCAGAAGAATGTCCGTGTATCTGTTGCAAACGTGGCATCGCGTCGAAGCAGAAGAGTGGCTGGTGCTGCTCGCCTGGTCCAATTTTGAATGATGCGCAATGTTGGGTTATCAAGAGCCTTGGCTTGTCTAAATGCACTTAGAAGATCGACACCAAAGTGCAGGATTCTTATGTGAAGCTCTACAAGCAGCCCCTCTCATCTTAGCATATTTCTACCCTTATGGCGCTGTTTGGCTGGCATGTTGATGCAGAGGAGTGGTCTGGTTCAGGGGTTGAGTCGGCTGCAGTAGTTTAAGCCATCTCCCCTTGGTCGTTTTCTCCTCCTCTGTGTTCCCAATGGATCCTACATCAATGCTTGTTTGGGATGCTCGAGGCCTTAACAAGCAGGGCCATCGCAATTCTGTCCGCGATGTTATTTTCTTTGCCAACGCTGATTTAGTGTGTCTCCAGGAGACCGAAGTTGAAACTTTGAACCAACGTCTTCTCCTCTCTGTCCTTGGCTCAAATTATGACAAGTTTTCTGACGTTCCAGCTAGTGGCACATGGGGAGGGACCTCTAGCTGCCAGGTGATCAGTACCTGAGTTGATTCCTACTCGGTTTCTATTCAAGTCACCGAGCAAGATTGGGCATAACTGGTGGTTCACGGGTGTCTACGGTCCACAGCTTGATGAGGAGAAGATTATTTTTCTCAGCAAACTCCGGAACATTTGATCGCTTTGTGCTGGTACCTGGTTGGTGGGTGGTGATTTCAACCTTATTTATCAAGCGGAGGACAAAAAGAATCACAACCTCAATTTAGCTATGATGGGGCATTTTTGGTGCTTTCTTGATAGTGCTGAATTGAAGGAGATCCCTTTCCTGGGCCAGAAATACATGTGGTCTAACGAGAGATCAGCTCCAACTCTTGTCAGATTGGACTGAGCATTTATCTGTTCAGACTGCGACAAAATCTTCCCAGATGCCATTCTTCAAAGTACAGCTTCAGTACCTAGCTGCCTACTCACCTATCCGTGTCTGATAGTTGGGTCGAGGGAACTGTCATGGCACATGCCGAGCTGCCCACTTGCGCAACCATCTCCATCTTATTTACGGCATTTTTAGTAATTTTATTCTAGTTCCCTTAATAACTATTGTTTCCTTGTATAATTCTTTTTTCTTAGGTCAGCATGCTAAAGTTCACTAATCCTGTTTAGTTTTCTCGAGTGATTTTGGTTTCATCAGTAATTTGGTTCCAGGAGAGCTATAAATTCCACCGCATAGGGAGGAGAGGTGGAAAGGTGCATAGGGAGGAGAGGTCACTATCAACAAACAGGTATGCTGAGCTGCCCACTTGCGCAAACAACAATGTTCACTAACTTTACCATGTTCCTTTCAATCATCTCCATCTTATTTACGTCATTTTAAGTAATTTTATTCTAGTTCCCTTAATAATTATTGTTTCCTTGTGTAATTTTTTTTCTTAGGTCAGTATGCTAAAGTTCAGTAATCCTGTTTAGTTTTCTCGAGTGATTTTAGTTTCGTCGGTAATTTGGTTCAAGGAGAGCTATAAAATCCAGCGCATAGAGAGGAGAGGAGGAGAGGTACATAGGGAGGAGAGGTCACTATCAACAAACAGGTGCATTCACAGGGTAATATGACAGCACCAGGTTGAAGGATGAAGGTAGGAGGAATAGTTCCTCATGGATAGTCACTATCAACAAAAAAGTATCAGCAGACAGGTGCATTCGCAGGGTGGTATGACAGCACCTGGTAATGCACCTGTCTGCAGGACGAAGGTAGGAGGAATAGTTCACGGATTCGCTTGGGTAATTCATCACCTCAGCAGTATTTCTCCCGACTGCTTACCTTCAGTAATTTTGATCGTTTGGCGTCGGTGACTTCGTTCTGTTCAGTATTTTTGCTCCAGGAGGAATAAAAAATCCATTGGATTGCAAGGAGAGGGAGAGCAAACTATCAAACCGGTGCATTCAGAGGCTAAGGTGACGCCACTATGTTGAAGGACGAAGGTAGCTGCTGTACAGTACACTGTCTTGAAACGTCACACTCAAATTAAAGGAGGGGAGAAGCAATGTAGAGGAATATCTGGTGCAGACACTATATCTAGACCGTAGATAATATATCAGACAGAGGAGAAGTAGCAGGTTATCGTGGCAGCGCTTAGAGGCCGCCTAGACGGCGCGGCCTTATATTTCTAATTCATAGTTTCACCCAGCTGGTAGCCAAACTCATGTCTTACCGCCTTGCACCCCTGTTGCATGGGATGGTGGCTATCAACCAAAGTGCTTTTATCAAGGGAAGGAAGATTCATGATAATTTTTTGCTAGTCCAGCAGCTAGCCAAATGTCTGCAGAGACACAACCAGACTCACATTTTGCTAAAACTGGACATTTCTAAAGCCTTCAATTCTGTCTCCTGGCCCTTTCTCCTTGAGGCTTTACAACACTTGGGTTTTGGAAGGCGATAGTGTAATCTCCTTTGTCTTCCACTCTTCACTTCCTCTACTCAGGTTCTCATGAATGGACAGCCAGGGAATTTCATCCATCATCATAGAGGACTCTGCCAGGGTGACCCTCTGTCCCCCATGCTTTTCATCCTAGTGATGGATGTTCTGAACTCCTTGATGACGCGAGCAACCTTTGAAGTCCATCTGCAGGCCCTGGCAGTTCAGCAAGCTAAACATCATATCTCTTTCTATGCCGATGATGTCGTTCTATTTCTTCGGCCTTCACCAAGGGACTTGATCATTGTCCAACAGCTGCTTGATGTCCTAGGACATTCTTCCAGACTCATGATCAACAATGCCAAGAACTCTCAAGTGCAGTGAAGAGGATCTCATTACTGTTTCTGATCCGTTGCCTTGCGAGATCACAAATTTTCCATGTACCTACATGGGGCCACCTCTTTCAGTTCGCAAACCGACAAAGGCTGAGCTACAAACGCTCATTGATAAGGTGGCCCATCACCTCCCTAACTAGAAGGCCTTTCTTATGAACCGAGCAGGGTGGCTCATCATGGTTAAGACGGTGCCTACTGCAGTTCCCATCTACCTCATGACCGTTCTTGATTTGCGATTGACAAGAGAAGGCAAAGTTTTCTTTGGAAAGGTCCTGAGACAGCCAATGGTAGCAGTTATCTGGTTGCTTGGAACTGAGTTCAAAGGCCACTACAATATGGTGGCTTCGGTATTCATAACTTGGAAGTTATGAACAGGGCTCTTTGCATCCATTGGCTCTGCTTCGATAAAATAGCTGCCCCTCGACCTTGGGAAGGATTGCCGGTTATTGTCCCACACAACGCACGAGCTATGTTTGAGGTGGCCGTGGTTACTACAGTCAGCAATGGACAATCTACCAAATTCTGGACTGATCGGTGGCTGGAAGGCAAGACAATGGCTGAAGTTGCTCCTCACCTCTTCACCTGCATTCCAAAGAGGACAGCCAAGCAAAGAACAGTTGCACAAGCTCTTGTTGACTGGAGATGGGTTTCTGACATAAGAGGGTGATGTGGACATCATACCTTCTGATGAGGACTTCAATAAAAATATTCACACACAGTGGATTTGGACCGCAGAAAAGTACAAACTTGCAATGAAAGCCTCGACTTCATATGGAATCCAATTTGGGTGTTTAAGTACATTCTGGAAAGCTGATGAAGTCTACCTTCAAATGGATCCAGCCCCACCTTTATAGCATATCGGAGTCAGTACCAATCGTCATTTTAATATAAAAGGTGCTGCGTCACCCCAACTTGAGCCGTTAGTCCATGTATCAAATTGAGCCCATTAGGAGCGCGTCCTAGGGTTTGAGGACGACCCCAACACCCCTGGTCATTCTCCACCCTATTTAAAGGTCCTAGCTGCCACCAAGAACACTGGGGTTCTCTTTTGTTATAGTTTAGCTCTTGTGCAAACTTTCTGATCTTCCGTTGTGTCCAATGACCACTTGTTAGACAGCTTTTGAGAACCCTACACTTTGAGAGATTTCAGTTTTACTATCTTGTTCTTTGATTGATAGTAGGAACTGATCTTCGTGATCAGGTTGATCTTGCTATTCCGGCGAGGTCAATAACCATTCGCAGTTGGTTCTGCAATTTCTAAGGCGCACATGACTTATTCGTTTGTAGTC
Organism: Zoysia matrella; assembly: GCA_001602295.1. NCBI lineage: Eukaryota > Viridiplantae > Streptophyta > Magnoliopsida > Poales > Poaceae > Zoysia > Zoysia matrella. The sequence goes on along the minus strand of BCLG01001159.1, from coordinate 48,807 downwards.
GGATCGTCAGGATCAACTCCACCAAATCGATAGTTATCACCTCACCGAAAGATCGAGCAACTCGACTCCAATCAAGTGGTATCAGCTTTCAGGTTGCTCGGTGAGATTTATCCCCTCTCATTTGCATCTTCTTTTTAGTATTTTACTTTGTTGAGTTCGTGCTGCATTGTGTCAGTCAGAGTTGCTGTTTGAACCATATATTTACTTTCCATAATCATCTCATTCAACTTTTCATATTTGAAATGCAATCTTTTTCTTTGGCAAAAATCAGGATGCAATCTGTAAAAAAAAGAAAGAATCAAAAATAAATCCGGAAACCTTTATCTCACAGAATCAAGAAATAATCAAGGTAAATTAGGAAACAATCCTCAAGAATCAGGGAGAAATCTAATAAATCAATCCAGATCCGAGTTTGATGGAAATAACAGATTAGATTTTGTTGCACAAGAAAACAGCCATATCTCTTTAATCCGTACTTTGTTAGTAACGTTTGAGCACAATTTGGAAAGGTCAGATTCAACGTTTCCATAAAAGTCCACCTGAGTGCGTCGTAATCACAAAGGAGCTCTGACGTCTGTAATCCGAAATACAAAATCCGTTCATCGTTTGAGACTAGTTGCATACTAAAGGTAGGAACTTGTTGCTTTGTTGTACCCTGCCTTGCGTGGTCAACTAGCGTCTCTCCTAGTACTTGATATGAATACCGAGAAGATATAATGAGTAGGTTGCTTGTTTGTAATGCTAAAAATTAACTTTTATTGTCTAAAAAAGATAAAAACATGAAAAATCACCATCACAAATCTATGGAATGTATTGCTGATATACCTTTATCACAAGGAGAATGTAATAAAGAGGAGTTGTGTGATACTATATCTCTTACTAAAACAGCACAACTAGATAGAGAGCACTCTTCTATTTTTTGTCGTATACCTAACATCGTGCAGGATAGTGAGAGTAAGGCTGAAGAGGACATTGAGCTAGTTGCAAAAATAATGGATAATGATGCTTGTGTGACGCCTACTATATTCCAGGAGAATAAGAAAAATGAAACACACTGTGAGTCCCTCACGACATCTCGATCCTCTCATGGTGCTTGTGCTGAACTGCAATTGCCCAATGTTTAGTGTTTTGCAATGCTTAGTTGAGCCTCCAGTGACTTATGCTTTGTTTCATAATGCACATTTGTCATATGATTGTATCAAGTTGTGTGAACAAGTTTTGTTCATCCCAAAAACACAACTAGTGTATGGAGCTGAAAATGTTGTTATTGAGTACACACATGTGGAGAATAGGACTTTTTATTACGCTGATTTGAATGAGGCAAAGATGAAGCTCAAATCTTCTTTACCTTCTTTAGATTATATTGAGTTTGATGTTCCTTGTGACCTGAATTATTTAGAGAAGAGATTATTTCAGAATTGCTGTTTGCAATATTTTAGCTATTGTGTTTTTTTTTGCTATTGACAAATATGATGACATTGAAGATTTCTTAGTATCTAAAATAGTCATATGTACTAATCTAAAATACCATTTTGAAATGCAAAAACAGGATCAAACTACATGCACTAACACTAACAATGCCTTACAAAGTTTCTTTACTTTTATGATCTATCAACAGGAGCAGCTTATAAAGTAGGAGAAGTTGTTGTTATGGCCTAGCTACGTGCTCATAACTTGTCCCAATTTGACAACAAAAAAAAATTACTAACCACTGGATCAAGTCGAGAACGGCTTGCTATAAAGAAGGGGAGAATGATGAGATCTTATATGTCCCTACTGCGTCGTATTACCGTATAAGAATACTCCCGTGGCCACCAGCTTTCATGATTTTTGGAGGGCATGGTAGAGTAGCGGTTCTGCAATTTGAACTTGATTCGAGGATGACTCCAAATGAAGCAGCGAAGGATGATGAGATCACATACATACCTCCGTGGCCTCCACCATTTGAGATTTCTAGAGGGCACAGTGTCATGGCTGGTTTTGAATCTGTACTTGAGTCGAGGTCGACTCCAAATCATGTAGAGGATGATGAGATCACATACATACCCCTGTGGCCTTCACCTTTCATGATATAAAGAGGCCATTTGGAGCGGCGGTTTTTGCAATTGCAGTGTGGAGGATGATGTAGACATCATACCTTCTGATGAGAACTTCAATGGAAATATTCACACATGATGGATTTGGACTGCAAAAAAATACAAACTTGGAACGGAAGCCACGACTTCATATGGAATTCAATTTGGGTGTTTAAGTACATACTAAAAAGCTCATGAAGTCTACTTTCGAATACATCTTGCCCCACCTTTATAACATATCGGAGTCAGTGCAAGCGTCATTTTAATACAAAAGATGCTGTGTCACCCCAACTTCGGCCGTTGGTTTGAGGACGACCACAGCACCTCTGGTTGTCCTCCACCCTACTTAAAGGTCCTAGCTGCCACCAAAAACACTTGGGTTTTCTTTTGTTATAATTTAGCTCTTGTGCAAACTTTTTGATCTTCAGTGGTGTCCCACGACCACCTGTTAGATAGCTTTTAAAAACCTCACATTTGAGAGGTTTATGATTTTCCACATATTGTTCTTGCTTGTTCTTTGATTATTTGCAGGAATTGATCTTCGTGATCAGGTTGATCATGCTGTTTCGGTGAAGTCAATAACCATTCGGAATTGGTTCTGCGATTGCTAAGGCGCACACGTTCTATTCGTTTGTAGTCGGATCGTGAGGGTCGACTTCACCAAATCGATAGTTACCACCTCACTCAAAGATCGGACACTCAAGTCATATCAGGTTCGGACATGTTCGGTGCAGAAAAACAAAACGCTCCTTCAACATACGAACGAGTGCATTTAATGCACCTACAAGGCCCGTTTTAGCGCCATTTTTTAGCGGTGATGAAAACATAAGACACATGCGTAAACCTGAGTTTGGAGTCGGCCGGGGCGGTTTCGACAGGTTCAGAGCAAAAAACAAGACACACTTTCAATGGACGAGCCAGTGCATTTAATGCACCAATGGGTTCTGTTTTTGCGCCATTTTTTACGGTGACCAAAATATAAGATACATACGCAAACATGAGTTTAGAGTCCACCGGGGTGGTTTGAACATATTTCGTGCAAAGAAATAAGACGCACTTTCAACGCACGAACCAGTGCATTTAATGCACCTACGGGCCCGTTTTCTCTCTGTTTTTTGATGGTGACCAAAACATAAGATACATGCGCAAACTTGAGTTTGGCGCCCACCGAGGTGGTTTGGACATGTTCTGTGTGAAAAAACGAGATGCTCTTTCGACGCACGAACGAGTGCATTTAATGCACCTATAGGGCCCATTTTCGCGCCATCTTTTGAGGGTGACTAAAACATAAGATACATGTGCAAACTTGAGTTTGGAGTCCACCGAGGTGGTTTGCACATGTTTTGTGCGAAAAAACAAGACGCACTTTCGGCGCACGAACGAGTCCTTTTAATGCACCTACGAGCCCGTTTTCTCTCCGTTTTTTATGGTGACCAAAATGTAAGACACATGCGCAAACTTGAGTTTGGAGTCCACCGAGGTGGTTTGGACATGTTCGTTGCAAAAAAAACAAGACGCTTTTCGGCGCACGAACAAGTGCATTTAATGCACCAACGGGGCTCATTTTCGCGCCATTTTTTTATTGTGATGAAAATATAAGATACAAGCACAAACTTGAGTTTAGAGTCCATCGGGGTGGTTTGGATATGTTCGGTGCGAAAAAACAAGACGCACTTTCGACGCACGAACAAATGCATTTAATGCACCTTAGGGGCCTGTTTTCTCTCTATTTTTTTATGGTGACCAAACTGCAAGACATATATGCAAACTTGAGTTTGGAGTCCACCGGGTTAGTCTAGCCATGTTCGGTGCGAAAAAACAAGACGCACTTTTGGCGCACGAACGAGTGCATTTCATGCACCTTCGGGGCCATTTTCGCGGCATGTTTTGATTGTGACCAAAACATAAGATACATGCACAAACTTGAGTTTCGAGTCCACCAGAGAGGTTCGAAAATGTTCGGTGCGAAAAAACACGATGCACCTTCGGCGCACGAACCAGTGCATTTAGTGCACATTCGGGGCCCATTTTTGTGCCATTCTTTACGGTGACCAAAATATACAATACATACACAAATATGAGTTTGGAGTCCACCGGGGTGGTTTGGACATGTTCGATGCAAAAAAACCAGACGAACTTTTAGCGCACGAACCAGTCCATTTAATGCACCTACGGGGCCCTTTTTCGCCTAATTTTTTGGCAGTGACAAAAATATAAGATACATGAGCAAACTTGAGCTTGGAGTCCACCAGGGTGGTTTGGACATGTTCGGTGCCAAAAACAAGACACACTTTTGGCGCACCAACAAGTTCATTCAATGCATATACGGGACCCATTTTTGTGTTTTTTTATGGTGACAAAAACATAAGACCCATACGCAAAATTGAGTTTGGAGTCCACCAAGGTAGTTTGGACATGCTCGGCTCGAAAAAACAAGACGCACTTTCGGCGCACGAACTAGTGCATTTAATGCACCTACGAGGCCTTTTTTCTATTTTTTATGATGACCAAAACATAAGATACATGTGCAAACTTGAATTTGAAGTCCACCGGGGTGGTTTGGACATGTTCGGTACAAAAAAACAAGATGCACTTTCAGTGCACAAAGCAGTGCATTTAATGTAGCTACGAGGCCCGTTATCGCGCCGTTTTTTTACGGTGACCAGAATGTAATATACATGCGCAAAATTGAGTTTGGAGTCCACCGGGGTGGTTTGTACATGTTCGGTTCGAAAAACAAGAAGCACTTTTGACGCACGAACCAGTGCATTTAAAAGACCGACAGGGCCCGTTTTCTCTCCCTTTTTTGATGGTGACTAAAAGCTAAGATACATTCGCAAACATGAGTTTGGAGACCACCGTGGTGGTTTGGGCATGTTCGGTGTGAAAAAATAAGACGTACTTTTAGTGTACGAAGATGTGCATTTAATGCACCTGCGGGGCTCGTTTTCACGCCATTTTTTGACGGTGACCAAAACTTAAGATACATATGCAAACTTGAGTTTGGAGTCCACAGGGGTGGTTTGGACATGTTCGGTGCGAAAAAACAAAACACACTTTTGACGCAAGAATCAATGCATTTAATGCACCTACGGGGCCCGTTGTCGCGCTGTTTTTTGACAGTTACCAAAACATAGAATACATGCGCAAAGTTGAGTTTGGAGTCCACCGAGATGGTTTGGACATGTTCGGCGCGAAAAAACAACATGCAATTCCGGCGTACGAACCAGTCCATTTAATGCACTACGGGTCCCATTTTTGAGTAATTAATTTACGGTAAAAAAAAAGATACATACGCAAACTTGAGTTTGGAGTCCACCGGGGTGGTTTGGACATGTTCGGTGCCAAAAAACAATATACACTTTCAGCGCACGACCCAATGCATTTTAATGCATATACGGGCCCATTTTCGTGTCGTTTTTTACGGTGACAAAAACATAAGATACATACGCAGAATTGAGTTTGGAGTCTACCGAGGTGGTTTGGTCCTGTTTGGTGTAAAAAAAGGCGCTCTTTCGGCGCACAAAAGAGTGCATTTAATGCACCTACAGGGCCTGTTGTCGCGTCTTTTTTTACGGTGACCAGAACATAATATACATGCGCAAAATTGAGTTTGTAGTTCACCGGGGTGGTTTGGACATGTTCAGTGCGAAAAAACAAGACGCACTATCGGTGCACGAACGAGTCCATTTAATGCATCTACGGGTCCCATTTTTGCGAAATTTTTTGACGGTGTAAAAAATATAACATACAAGCGCAAACTAGAGTTTGGAGTCCACCAGGGTGGTTTGGACATGTTAGGTGCGAAAAAACAAGACGCACTTTCGGTGCACGAACCAGTGCATTTAATGCATATACCAAGCCCATTTTCGTGCCATTTTTTACGGTGACAAAAACATAAGATACATACGCAGAATTGAGTTTGTAGTCCAGCAAGGTGGTTTGGACATGTTTGGTGCAAAAAAAGACGCTCTTTGGGCGCACAAACGAGTGCATTTAATGCACCTACGGGGTGAAAGTGCATCTAGGCCCCCTAGTGGGTTTTGGTGGATGATGACGAACCATTCAAAGAGCTAATGACATTTGTTACGTGTAAAAAGAAGACCCCTCAATTTTCTTGGATCAAGTCACGGAGCCTTTTCGCATGGAAGAATACTAGTGTTTATCATTTCTTGAGTCTAGGCATGCCGTACTATCAAGGGGGACTCATATTGAGGTCTCAAAGTACCAAAAATGCTCAAATCTTGATCCAATCCGAGACTCCTTACCGGAGTATCCGGCACAATGCCAGAGTCTCCGGTAAGGCTTACTGGCTTTACGCGAGAAGGCTCACCGGAGTGTCCGGCAAAGTGCCGGAGACTCCGGTGGCCTTGCAGCCCGCACCCAAGAGGGCTCACCGGAGTATCCGGCACAGTGCCGAAGACTCCGGTGGCTCAGGCTATGCCAACCCGAGAGGCCTCACCGGAGTATCCGGCAGATGGACAAATACTTCGGTGGACCGGAGTGTCTGGCAAAGTACCGGAGTGTCCGGTCAGTCAGAAGCCAGTCCAACAACTACTTTTTGTGGCCCGGATATTTATACCCCCTCAGCCCCTTTTGAGAGAGCTGGCGACTCACACTTGCTTTCAACACTTTTGAGCTCCAAAAACACTCTCCCACTCCCTTTCAAGGCCTAAGCTTGCAAGATTTGAGCTAGGGATTGTGAGAGAAGTGCTTCCACGCTCATTGAGCATTTGCGTCACCGTCGAGCTTCGATTCGAGTTTGTTACTCTTGGAGCTTTTGCTCCTAGACGGCTAGGCGTGCCTGGGAGCTCCCAACTTGTATGGTGACGCCCTGAGAAGTTTGTTCACCTTTTCCCGAAAGGGATTTTGTAGTGGAGAACTCAACCTCACCTTTGTGGTTGGTTGAGTGAGAGAAAGAATTGAGTGAGATCCGGTTCTTTGTGAACCTCTCAATGGAGACATAGAGTTCCTTCATGAACTCGAACTTCGGAGTAAAATCTTGTGTCTCTTTGTTCTCTTTTCATTCTTGCAAGTTTATATTGTTCTTATTGTTCATATTCATAGGTTTGCTTCGATCTACTTGCTCTCTAGTATCTAGCTTGTTTAATTGCTTAAATCTATTTTCTATATCATATTCTAGTCTTTTGATTCAAGTGGAATTTGCTAGAACTAGCTAAAACTTGCTTAGATTCAAATTTCGTCCAAAGTGCCTGTTTGACCGGAGTGTCCGGCAAGTTACCGGACTGTCCGGTGACCGGAGTATCCGGCACATTACCGGAGATTCCAGTGGTCTGAAAGTTCATTGAGTTTGATTTTTCAAGAATTATTTTAGGTTGCCTATTCACCCCCTCTAGGCAACTTTCAATTAGTATCAGAGCCAAACTCTATGAATCGAGCTTAACAGCTTGGAGAGAAGATGATGGGTCTAAGGGAATCAAGCCAAGCAAGCGAAAAATCAAACGAAGAGATTGAACACTCTTCTTCAAGTGAGAGTAATGCGGAATCCTTCTCAATCCTTAGGAGGAAGGCCAAAGAGGCGAATAAGAAAAAGAAGAAGAGAGGTAAAAAGGACTATTCTAAGACCCCCTTCAATTATTCTCGTCATAATCCTAACACAAACTTGTCGATACCCATTGGTAAACCACCTCAACTTGATGGGGTGAGCTATACCAAGTGCAGGCATAACATGAAGTATCACCTATTTTCGCTCCACCCGAGCATTTGGGATATTGTTTGTACAGGTGTTGAATATCTGGATAGTGATGATGATGAAGAACTCACTCCGGAACAAGAACAAGATCTCTACCTAAATGCTCAAGCGGTGACGGTTCTTCTCTCATCACTCAATCAAGAAGAATTCAACATGGTTGATGGGTTGAACTCGGCAAAGGAGATTTGGGATACTCTTCGAGTTGCTCATGAGGGCACCAAGACCATAAGAATTGCCAAGATTGAGATGATTGAGGGAGAATTAGGAAGATTTGTGATGGCAGACAATGAGACACCTCAAGAGATGCACAACCGGCTCAAGATTCTAGTCAATAAGATTAGGGCCTATGGAAGCAAGAATTGAAGCGATCATGAGGTTGTCAAGAAGATGATTAGGCTTACACGGTTAGGAACACAACCTTATGTACACTTATTCATGAGAGCCCTAACTACAAAAAGATGACCTCTGATGAAGTGCTTGGAAAGATTATCAACCATGAGATGATGGAGAAGGAAGCCCAATATGTAAAGAGTTTGTCAAAGGGCACCTCAAGCTCAAAGAATCAAGACATAGCACTCAAGGCTAGCAAGAAGAGCAAAGGCAAGAAAATAGTTGAAGAGAGCTCAAGTGATGAAGATGAAAGCTCCGACCTTGATGATGAAGACATGGCTCTCCTTGTCAAGAGATTCAAGAAGTTCATGAGGAAGAAGCGCAATTACCGTGATGACAAGAGAAAAGATAAGCCCAAGATAAAAGGTAAAAGAGTTTGCTACAATTATGGAAAGTATGGGCACTTTATTGCTAATTGTCCATATGAGAAGAAAGAAGAAGATGATGGTAAGAAGAAGAAGAAGTACTTCAACAAGGACAAAAAAATTTCAAAGAAGAAGTACAACGGTGAAGCCCATTTAGGAAGGGACTCAAATGAAGAGAGTTCCGATTCAGATGATGAAGGCATTGCTACATTTGCTATCAAAGAATCTTCATCAAGCAAGTCTCTCTTCACCAACCTAAATAAGAGCAAGAACATTACTCACACATGCTTGATGGCAAAGTAGGGCAAGCGTAAGGTAAAAACTAAATCCAACCTCCCTCATAAATATGTTAGTAGTGACGAGGAATTAGAAAGTGATAGTGATGATGAGGCCTTGCTTAAAGGCTTAAGTAAAAATGCTGTCACTAAAATCAAAATGCTTATGGATCAAATAGTTGAGAGGGATGAGATTCTTGAGAATCAAAAAGACTTGCTCATTCTTGAAAAGAAGAGAAACCTTGAGCTTGAGAATCTTCTAACTCTAGAAAAGAGTAAAAATGAAGAGTTAGATCAATAACTTGCTTCATGCAAAGAGACTTGTAAAAGTCTTGAGAGTTCATGTGGTGCTCTTCAAGGAGACTATAATGCCTTGAAAAAGGCCCATAAAGACCTTGAAGTGTAATTTGATACTCTTTGGTCTAACTCTAAACCAAAAGATGCACCTAGCCCAACTAAAACTTCCAAACATTGTGCTAGATGTAAGAATATTGATCTTGAAGCTTGTGCTACTAATGTCAAATTGATTCATGACTTAAAATATCAAGTGAAAACTTTGAAAGGGCAAGTTCATCAAAAGAAACAAGAGCTTGACGGTAAGAAGGTTGAATATGCAAAAAGTGCATATTTGAACACAAGGCGCCCTCATGTCAAGGACGGTATTGGCTATGTTCATGGTGGTAAGCAAAATGCTAAAGAATTCAAGAATGGCCAAGAGTTCCCAAAATTCACAAGAGAGGGAACCTACCAAAAGAAGCAAGCCAAGACCAAAGTCACTAATGATCTTTCTAAGTTTCATGATCATCATGCTAATGCTTCTCATAATATGCCCATGCTATTTCAAACTTTTGATGAATCATATATTATCAAGAAAAACAAGCATGGTAGAATTATTGCTAAGTATGTTGGGCCACGCAACAAGAACTCAAAAGCTTGTTTGTGGGTGCCTAAGATTCTCATGGCTAATGTGAAAGGCCCCAAATAAATTTGGGTACCTAAAAACAAGGCTTAACTTGTTTTATAGGTGTACTCCTCCGGTGGATCAAGTTGGGTGCTAGATAGTAGATGCACAAATCATATGACCGGAGAGAAAAGAATGTTCACCTCCTATGAAGAGAATGAAGATTCAATGGAGAGCATCACTTTTGGTGATAATGGACAAGGAAGAGTGCGCGGTTATGCCATGTGGAGCATGTCAAGCCAGAAAACAAGTTGGAGCGCCACATCCCGCCAAGAACATCATGACAACAACAAGGCCATTGAAATTGCTTCATATGGATCTCTTTGGTCCAATAGCCTACATAAGCATTGACGGTAACAAATATGGTCTTGTAATTGATGATGATTATTCTCGTTTCACTTGGGTGTTCTTTTTGCATGATAAGAGTGAAACTCAAAGAGAACTCAAGAAGTTCTTAAGAAGAGCTCAAAATGAATTCAGCTTAAGAGTTTAGAAGATAAGAAGTGACAATGGAAGCGAATTCAAGAACACTCAAGTGGAGGAGTATCTTGATGAAGAAGGCATCAAGCATGAGCTTTTGGCACCCTACTCCCCTCAACAAAACGGAGTTGCTGAAAAGAAGAACCATACACTCATAGAGATGGAAGAACCATGCTTGATGAATACAAGACCTCCGATAGCTTTTGGCCCGAAGCGGTGAATACAGCATGTCATGCAACCAATCGGCTCTATCTTCATCGCATCTTGAAGAAGACCCCCTACGAGCTTCTCACGGGTAACAAACCTAACGTCTCCTACTTTCGTGTTTTTGGAAGCAAGTGTTATATTCTCAACAAGAAACACAAATCATCCAAGTTTGCTCCAAAGGCGGACGAAGGTTTCTTGCTTGGTTATGACTCAAACTCTCGTGCCTATCGTGTCTTTAACAAAAACTCTGGTTTAGTTGAAGTCATGTGTGATACGGTGTTTGATGAGACTAATGGCTCTCAAGTACAGCAAGTTGATCTTGATGTTTTAGATGATGAAGAAGCTCCGTGTGATGCATTGAGAAGGATGGCAATTGATGATGTATGTCCACGTGATCCGCACGATATCCAAAATGACTCATCCTCCAATGTTGCATCACCTCCAACACAAGATGAAGCCCAAGAAGAAGAAGAGGGCAATGATCAAGGGGGAGATGAAGAAGTGCAAGATGAACCAAGACCTCAAGTGCCACACCCAAGAGTCTATCAAAAGTGTTCAAAGAGATCACCCCGTCGACAACATACTTGGTGATATGGAAAAAGGGGTAACCACTAGATCAAGAGTCGCTACTTTTTGTGAACATTACTCCTTTGTTTCCTCTTTGGAACCATTTAGAGCAGAGGATGCACTTTGTGATCCGGATTGGGTGATGGCCATGGAAGAAGAGTTGAACAACTTCAAGAGAAATGAAGTAGTCCTTAGTGGATGGTCCAAGTCAAAATGTTGTGGGCACTAACTGGGTGTTCCGCAACAAACAAGATGAGCATGGAGTCATGACAACGAACAAGGCAAGACTTGTGGCAAAAGGTTATTCACAAGTTGAAGGTTTAGATTTCGATGAAACCTTTGCCCCCGTAGCTAGGCTTGAGTCAATTCGTATATTACTTGCCTATGCTACTCACCATGATTTTAAGCTATATCAAATGGACATGAAAAGTGCATTCCTCAACGGGCCAATCAAAGAAGAAGTTTATGTGAAGCAACCACCGGGCTTTGAAGATGATGAGTATCCTAACCACGTTTATAAACTCCATAAAGCGCTCTATGGGCTTAAGCAAGCTCCTAGAGCATGGTATGAATGTCTTAGGGACTTCCTCATTGAAAGTGGTTTTACAATTGGAAAAGCCGATTCCACCCTCTTCACAAAAAGAGTTGATAATGATTTATTGTGTGCCAAATATATGTCGATGACATAATATTTTGTTCTACTAACAAAAATTTTTGTGATGAGTTTAGTAAGGTCATGACGAAAAGATTTGAGATGTCAATGATGGGAGAGTCGACGTTCTTTCTCGGCTTTCAAGTAAAACAACTCAAGAAAGGGACGTTCATATGTCAAACCAAATACACCCATGACAATCTCAAGAAGTTCAAGATGACGGATGCTAAACCTATCAAGACTCCCATGGGTACAAATGGTCATCTTGATCTTGACTTCGGTCGAAAAGCGGTGGATCAAAAGGTATATCACTCTATGATTGGATCCTAACTTTACCTTTGTGCATCTAGGCCCAATATCATGCGTAGTGTGTGTATGTGTGCAAGATTTCAAGCCGCTCCAAAGGAGTGCCATTTAAGGGCCGTTAAGAGGATCTTTAGATATTTAGTTCACACACCAAACCTAGGGCTTTAGTATCTAAAGGGTTCCACTTTTAATCTCATTGGATATTCCGATGCGGATTATGCCGGATGCAAAGTGGAAAGGAAGAGTACATCGGGGACTTGTCAATTTTTGGGAAGATCTCTTGTATCTTGGTCCTCTAAGAAACAAAACTCCGTTGCCCTATCCACTGCGAAGCCGAGTACATAGCTGTGGGTAGCTGTTGCTCCCAATTGCTATGGATGAGGCAAACCCTTAAGGACTTTGGTTACTTTGAAAACAAAGTCCCTCTCCTATGTGACAATGAGAGTGCCATCAAGATTGCCAATAATCCTTGTGATCATAACCGCATAAAGCACATAGCCATTGGGCACCATTTCTTGAGAGATCATACACTAAAGGGGGATATAGAGATATTCCATGTACCCACAAAAGACCAATTGGTCGATATTTTCATCAAGCCTCTAGATGAGAAGCGCTTCAGTGAGCTTAGAAGTGAGCTTAATATCATTGATTCTCGAAATGTGGCTTGAAGTAATGCACATCTGATTGTTATTTTCTATTTGCTTGTGAAACAAAAGATCATGCAAAAATGTTGAGTGTTTTTCAAAGTATTTTATCGTTCTTGGTCTCAGGATCAACTTTATTGTAAAGTGATCATTGCTTTGATTATTGATTATTGCTGATCACTTTATGACAAAGTATTTTTATGTCCATCTATATATATATTAGCCTATTCTTGCAAAATCTCTAAAGTTCTATCCAAAATTCCAAAGATTTCTTCGAATTTTCTACTCCTGTCCAGAGAAGGCTCACCGGACTATCCGGTACTTTGTCGGAGTGTCCGGTGGCTCCTGTGGCCGAACCCGAGAAGGCCTACCGGAGACTCCGGCATTGTGCCGGATACTCCGGTAGCCGGTGTGTCCGGCACTTTGCTGGAGTGTCTGATAGCCTGGAGGTATTTAAACCTCTGGGAGTCCCACTTCCAACGTTCATCTCCTATTTGCCTTCAACAGCCCCCAACGCGCCTCTCTCATCCCAAAATCGCCACCACTTCAAATCCTTCGGATCAGGCCGAGTTCTCGCGAGAGATTGATCTTCAAGACTCCTTGCGGCTTCCTCACACATTCCCCGTCGTTTTCTCCGTCGGATTGAGGCTCAAACGAGGTATTTCATTCAAAATCCAACTTTTCCCGATCTCTCTCCGTAGGCCATTCTAGGGGATTTCCTTCGGTGAATCATCTTCTTTTCATATATCCTTGTGATGCCGAAAGTTTGGTGGGCAATGCCCCGGATGGTTAGAGAGATCTCATCGGTTCTTGCCAAGAACACAAGGGACCGGAGTATCCTGCAACTTGCCGGAGGGTCCGGTGGACCGGAGGTTCCGGTTCTTTGCCGGAGACTCCGGTGACCGGACTGTCCGGCATGTTACCGAAGACTCCGGTGCATCAGTGTTTTTGCGCAATCTTTCATATCTCTTTGTCCTATCTTGTCATTGATCTTACTGGTTCTTCTACTCTCTTACTAACAGATGGTTCGTGAAAGGAGAGCTCAACCTCAAAATGAGCCGGAGATTGAGAGCGAGCGTGAGGAGGATCACCCCAAGCGCAAACGGAAGGTTGCGACTTCCAGGAAGCAACCTAGGAAGGACCAAGGCGTTGTCATTTGAGATGTTGCTCCTGGTACCACTTTGTCATCAAGAAGGAGTACCGGAGGAGGTCCTGGCAAGGGCAAGGGAGTTGCTAGTGGGCAAGGCACTGCTTTTGAGGATCAGTTTGCTCCTCGTCCTTTGAGTACCAAGGTTCACTATACAGTGACAGACCCTAAGTTTGGGAATCGAGAACGTTTTGAGTATCTAATGAAGCCTATCAATTACACGAAGGGTTCTCATGATTTAATCACCAAGAGGTACACCAATCCTTATTCCTTGGAGAGACAATCTGGCTGTGCTGATTACATGTTTCACAACCTCTTTCACATGGATTAGTACAAGTCTATATTTGTAGATAAGAAGGTCAAAACAACTCCTATGAAGTGGATAGAATAGAGTTACATGAGTGCAGCCAAGGATCCTATTTTTGATCAGATTATTGAGGCTTGTGAGCAGAAGGGCTGCAAGGACATTATGGGCTCAAGCAAGATTGGTGTGAAGAGATAATTGCCCAGTTTTACACTACTCTCTGGATTGACAGGGATGGAGATGAGCCTATTCCCACTAGGCACTAGAAGGGAACCGCTACCAAGTCTCCTACTCTCAGTTTGCTGCTTATCTTGGTTTTGGTTAGGAGGACTTAGGAAGCACAAGATTCATTCTGAGCGGGTTCTTCTTGATGGGGAGATAGCCTTTATCTATGATGAAAGGCTTAGACCCGTCAGTCTCGGGAAGGTGCATGGGATGAAAGCCTTCTTCAAGTATCTCAACTCTTTGTTCCGTGTCACCTTGTGCCCTCGGTCTGGAGATGCCTCGAGTGTTATGCAGATGGCAAGGAACTTGCTCTACAGGATGCAAGACATAGATGTCACTCGAGGGGGTTTCAGTTTTTTTGATTTCATCTTCCAGAGAATCATTGTCACTTCTACCACACCGATCCGGAGCTGCAGCTATGCTCCTTACATCATGTATATGATCCACTCTTTGCTCAATGGCTAACTTTACTGTGAGGTAAAGCATAATCCTTATCGCATTCGGGCCACTGGGACATCCACTGGATCTACTTCTCATGCAGCAGCTCCATCTTCTAGAGGTGATTCCTCATCGCATGAGCCTTCCACACATCCTTCTCACGGTGCTCCCAAGAAGAAGTACCGTAAGTCTTCTTCCTCTTCCTTCATTGCTCGGGCTCTCAAGGCAGTCTTTAGCGTGTGTACTCACAACGCTACCGAGATTAGAGAGCATCGCTGCGAGATCCAAGAGCAATTCCAAACTCTAGGGGCAAGACAAGATCGAATTGCCTCTCACCTTAACATCAACCTTTCTCCTCTCCGCGAGTATCTGGATTTCCCTCCTCCTCCTATCTTTGACAATCCTTGGGATCCTCTTGCCTATGCTCAACGGTTGGTTCAAGAACATGAGCAAAAGGGTGGAGCCGAAGCAAGTGAGGAAGAAGGTGAAGAGGACGTTGCAACTGTCGTGGGAGAAAGTGAAGGAGAAGGCGATGAAGAAGAAGGTGATGATGAGGAAGGTGATGAAGATAGCGTTGCCACACCTTGAGCTTATCACTTTGTATTCTTTTCTCCTTTTTGGTGATGTGATGCCAAAGGGGGAGAAGATATCTATCATGTCATCTATCTTTATTTTTGGGCTTATATTATTGTAATGATGGACATATAAGACTTGTGTGAGTGTTAGTATAAGACTGTGATTTGTGGTTTGTAATAACTCTATTCGTATTCTATTTGTGAGATTTGATTATTATGTTGCTATCTATGATATGTTGCTTATGATATGTGGTGGTGTAATGGTGAAATGTTCCTTTTGATCTTCTTATACTTGTTGTTTATACTTGTTGAGTGGATATTTATTGTCATATGCATTACACTTGTTATGTCCACTCACTTGTTGCACCCCACGGATGCTTGGATATAGGGGGAGCTCTCATATTTTCTCTCAAATATGTGCATTTTGGAATATTAAAGCCGAAATAAGGAATTCAAGTCTATGCACACATTTAGGGGAGCTTCATATATCACAAGCATCCAAAATCATTGATTATATTTTTTGTTGAAGCTTTGAATGGGTTGTCATCAATCACCAAAAAGGGGGAGATTGAAAGTGCATTTAGGCCTCCTAGTGGGTTTTGGTGGATGATGACGAACCATTCAAAGAGCTAATGACATTAAGTGTATTGACAGCCGAGAAGTTTCAAAAAGAAGAAAAGAATATTGAAAGAAAAAGAAGACCCCTTAATTTTCATGGATCAAGTCACGTAGCCTTTTCTCATGGAAGAATACTAGTTTTTTTATCATTTCTTGAGTCTAGGGATGCCGTACTATCAAGGGAGACTCAAATTGAGGTCTAAAAGTGCCAAAAATTCTCAAATCTTGATCCAACCCGAGACTCATTACCAGAGTATCCGACACAATGCCGGAGTCTCCGATAAGGCTTACTGGCTTTACCCAAGAAAGCTCACCGGAGTGTCCGGCAAGGTGCCGAAGACTCCGGTGGCCTAGCAGCCCGCACTCGAGAGAGCTCACCAGAGTATCCAGCACAGTGCCCGAGACTCCTGTGGCTCAGGCTATGCCAACCTAAGAGGCCTCACCGGAGTATCCGGCATATGGACGGAGACTCCGGTGGACCGGACTGTCTGGCAAAGTACCCTACTGTCCGGCAAAGTACCGGAGTGTCCGGTCAGTAAGAAGCCAGTCCAACGACTACATTTTGGAGCCCGGGTATTTATACCCCCTTAGCCCCTTTTGAGAGAGCTGACGACTCACACTTGCTTTCAACACTTTTGAGCTCCAAAAACACTCTCCCACTCCCTTCCAAGGTCTAAGCTTGCAAGACTTGAGCTAGGGATTGTGAGAGAAAAGCTTCCACTCCCATTGATCATTTGCGGCACCGTCGAGCTTCGATTCGATTTTGTTACTCTTGGAGCTTTTGCTCCTAGACGGCTAGGCGTGCCCGAGAGCCCCGAGAAGTTTGTTCACCTCTTACTGAAAGGGATTTTCTAGTGAAGAACTCAACCTCACCTTTGTGGTTGGTTGAGTGAGAGAAAGGATCGAGTGAGATCTGGTTCTTTGTGAACCTCTCAACAGAGACGTAGAGTTCCTTCATGAACTCGAACTTTAGAGTAAAATCTTGTGTCTCTTTGTGCTCTTTTCATTCTTGCAAGTTCATATTGTTCTTGTTGCTCATATTCATAGATTTGCTTCGATCTACTGGTTCTCTTGTATCTAGCTTGTTTAATTGCTTAAATCTACTTTCTATATCATATTCTAGTCTTTTAATTCAAGTGGAATTTGCTAGAACTAGCTAAAACTTGCTTAGATTCAAATTTCGTCCAAAGTGCCTGTTTGACCGGAGTGTCCGGCAAGTTACCGGACAGTCTGGTGACTGGAGTATCCGGCACATTACCAGAGACTTCGGTGGTCTGACAGTTCGTTGAGTTTGATTTTTCAAGATTTATTTTAGGTTGCCTATTCACCCCCCTCTAGGCAACTTTCACGGGGCCCGTATTCGCGCCCTTTTTTTATGGTGACCAAAACATAAGATACATGCGCAAACTTGAGTTTAGAGTCCACCGGAGTGGTTTAGACATTTTTGGTGTGAAAAAACAATACGCTCTTTCTGCGCATGATCAGGTGCATTTAATGCACCTAGGGGCCCGTTTTCGCGCTATTTTTTGACGGTGACGAAAACATAAGATACATGCGTAAACTTGAGTTTGGAGTCCACCGGGGTGGTTTGTACATATTCGGTTCGAAAAAATAAGATGCACTTTCGGCACATGAACTAGTGCATTTAAAGGACCTACGGGGCCCGTTTTCTCTCTGTTTTTTATGGTGGCCAAAAGGTAAGATACATGCGCAAACTTGAGTTTGAAGACCACCGGGGTGGTTTGGACATGTTCGGAGCGAAAAAATAAGACGTACTTTCGGTGTACGAAGAAGTGCATTTAATGCACCTACGGGGCATGTTTTCGCGTTGTTTTTTTACGGTGACCAAAACTTAAGATACATGTGCAAACTTGAGTTCTGAGTCCACAGGGGTGGTTTGGACATGTTTGGTGTGAAAAAACAAGACGCACTCTCGGTGCACGAACTAGTGCATTTCATGCACCTACGGGGCCTGTTTTTCTCGTATTTTGATGGTGATGAAAACATAAGATATATGTGCAAACTTGAGTTTGGAGTCCACCGGGGTGGTTTGGACACGTTCGGTGCAAAAAAACATGACGTACTTCCGGCGCACAAACTGGTGCATTTAATGCACCTACGGGGCCCGTTGTCGCGATGTTTTTTTACGGTGACCAGAACATAATATGCATGCCCAAAATTGAGTTTGGCATCCACAGGGGTGGTTTGGACAAGTTCGATGCGAAAAACAAGACGCACTCTTAACGCACGAACTAGTGCATTTAATGCACCTACGGGCCCTATTTTTTCTCATTTTTTTATGGTGGCCAAAACACAAGATACATGTGCAAACTTTAGTTTGGAGTCCACTAGGGTGGTTTGGAGATGTTTGGTGAAAAAAACAAGACGCATTTTCGACGCACGAACGAGTCCATTTATTGCACCAACGGGGCCCATTTTTGCGGAATTTTTTTGATGCCGAAAAAATATAAGAAACATTCGCAAACATGAGTTCCACCAGGGTGGTTTGGACATGTTCAGTGAGAAAAAACAAGACACACTTTCGGCGCACGAACCAGTGCATTTAATGCATATATAGGGCCCATTTTGGAGTCCACCAAGGTGGTTTGAGCATGTTTCGTGCAAAAAAAAGACGCTCTTTCGGCGCACAAACGAGTGCATTTAACGCACCTACGCGGCCAGTTTTCGTGCCTTTTCTTATGGTGACCAAAACATAAGATACATGCGCAAACATGAGTTTGGAGTCCACCGAGGTAGTTTGGATCTGTTCCGTGCGAAAAAACAAGACGCACTGTCGACGCACGAACGAGTGCATTTAATGCACCTACGGGGCTCGTTTTCTCAAAGTTTTTTTATGGTGACTAAAATGTAAGATATATGCGCAAACTTGAGTTTAGAGTCCACGGAGTGGTTTAGACATGTTTGGTGTGAAAAAACAATATGTCTTTCAACGCACAATCGGGTGTATTTAATGCACCTACGGGGCCCATTTTCTCTTCGTTTTTTGACGGTGACGAAAACATAAGATACATGAGTAAACTTGAGTTTGGAGTCCACCGGGGTGGTTTGTACATGTTCGGATCCTAAAAACAAGATGCACTTTCGGTGCACGAACAAGTGCATTTAAAGGACCTACAGGGCCTTTTTTCTTCATTTTTTTATGGTGACCAAAAGGTAAGATACGATACATGCGCAAACTTGACATTGGAGACCACCGGGGTGGCTTGGACATGTTCCGTGCGAAGAAACAAGACATATTTTCGGTGTAAGAAGAATTGTATTTAATGCACCTACGGGCCCGTTCTCGTGCCGTTTTTTGACGGTGACCAAAACTTAAGATACATGCGCAAACTTGAGTTTAAAGTCCACCGGGGTGGTTTGGACATGTTCGATGCGAAAAAAACAAGACGCACTCGACGCATGAACTGGTGCATTTAATGCACCTACGGGGCCCTTTTTTCTTCTTTTTTTATGGTGACCAAAACATAAGATATATGCACAAACTTGAGTTTGGAGTCTACCAGGGTGATTTGGACATGTTCGGTGCAAAAAACTAAGACCCACTTTCGGTGCACGAAACAGTACATTTAATGCATATACGGGGCCCATTTTTGTGCAGTTTTTTACGGTGACAAAAACATAAGATACATTAGCAGAATTGAGTTTGGAGTCCACCGATCTGGTTTGGACATGTTTGGTGAAAAAAACAAGACGCTCTTTCGGCGCAAAAAACGAGTGCATTTAGTGGACCTACGGGCCCTTTTTCGTGCCTTTTTTTATGGTGACCAAAACATAAGATACATGCACAAACTTGGGTTTGGAGTCCACTGGGTAGTTTGGACCTGTTCCATGCGAAAAAACAAAACGCACAATCGGCCCACGAACGAGTGCATTTAATGCACCTATGGGGCACGTTTTCTCACCGTTTTTTGATCGTGACCAATATGTAAGATACATGCGCAAACTTGAGTTTGGAGTCTACCGGGGTGGTTTAGACATGTTTGGTGTGAAAAAATAATACGCTCTTTCTGTTCACGAATGAGTGTATTTAATGGACCTACGGGGCCCATTTTCGCACTGTTTATTGACAGTGACGAAAATATAAGATACATGTGTAAACTTGAGTTTGGAGTGCACCGGGCTGGTTTGTACATGTTCAGTTCAAAAAAACAAAATGGGCGCACGAACCAGTGCATTTAAACGACTTACGAGCCCGTTTTCTCTCCGTTTTTTTTGGTGACCAAAAGGTTACAAGCGCAAACTTGAGTTTGGAGACCACCGGGGTGGTTTAGACATTTTCAAAGCGAAAAAACTAGATGCACTTTTGACCCACGAGCCAGTGCATTTTAAGGACCAATGGGCCCATTTTCGCTCCGGTTTTTGAAGGTGACCGAAACATAAGATACATGGGCAAATTTGAGTTTGGAGTCCACCGGAGTGGTTTGGACATGTTCGGTGCGAAAAAACAGGATGCACTTTCAGCGCAAGAACCAGTGTGTTTAATGCACCTACGGGGCCTGTTATCGCGCCGTTTTTTGACGTTGACAAAAACGTAAGATACATAGGCAAACTTAAGTTTGGAGTCCACGGTGGTGGTTTGGACATGTTCGGTGCGAAAAAACAAGACGCACTTTCGGCGCACGAGCCAGTGCATTTATTGCACCTACGAGGCTCGTTTTCGCTCTATTTTTTTATGGTGACCGGAACATAAGAACGCAAACTTTCGTTTCGAGTCCACCAAGGTGGTTTGGATATGTTCGGTGCGAAAAAACAAGACTCCCTTTCAGCGCACGAACGAGTGCATTTAATGCACTGATGGTGCCTGTTTTTACTCTATTTTTTAACGGTGACCAAAACATAAGATACATGTGCAAACTTGTGTTTGGACTCTACCGGGCTAGTTTGAACCAGTGCATTTAATGCGCCCACGAGGCCTTTTTTTCTGAACAAAACATAAGATACATGCGCAAACTTGTGTCTGGAGTCCACCGAGGTGGTTCGGACATGTTTGTTGCGAAAAAAGAAGACGCACTTTTGGTGCATGAACGAGTGCACTTAATGACCTACGGGGCCCGTTTTCGCTTCATTTTTTTATGGTGACTAAAACATAAGATACATCCGCAAACTCAAGTTTGGAGTCCACCGGGGTGGTTCAAAAATGTTCGGTGCGAAAAAAGAAGATGTTCTTTCAGTGCACGAACGAGTGCATTTAATGCACCTATAGGGACAGTTTTTGCTCTGTTTTTTGACTGTGACCAAAACATTTGATACATGCGCAAACTCAAGTTTGGATTCCACCGGGGTGGTTCGGACATGTTCAGTGCAAAAAAACAAGACGTACGTTCAGCGCACGAACCAATGCAAATAATGCAACTAGGGGGCCCTTTTTACTATGTTTTTTATGGTGACCAAAACATAAGATACATACACACACTCAAGTTTGGTGTCCACAGGGTGGTTCGGAAATGTTCAGTGCGAAAAAATAAGACGCACGTGTGGCGCACGAACTGGTGCAAATAATGCCCCAATGAGGCCCGTTTTTGCTCTGTTTTTTATGGCGACCAAAACATAAGATACATGAGCAAAATCGAGTTTGGAGTCCACCGGGGTGGATTGGACATGTTAGGTACGAAAAAAGAAGATGCTCTTTCAGTGCACGACCGAGTGCTTTTAATGCACCTACGGGGCCCATTTTCGCTTTGTTTTTTGATAGTGACCAAAACATAAGATACAAATGCAAACTTGAGTTTGAAGTCCACCGGGGTGGTTCAGAAATGTTCGGTGCAAACAAAGAAGACAGTCTTTCGATGCACGAACGAGTGCATTTAATGCACCTACGGCCCCTTTTTACTATGTTTTTTGACGGTCACAAAAACATAAGATACATGCGTAAACGGGAGTTTGGAGTCCACTGGGGTGGTTTGGACAAGTTTGGTGCGAAAAAACAAGACGCACTTTCGATGCCTGAACTAGTACACTTAATGTACCTACAGAGTCTGTTTTTGCTTCGTATTTTGATGGTGACCAAAATATAAGATACATGCGCATACTTGAGTTTGGAGTCCGACGGAGTGGTTTGGACATGTTCGGTGCGAAAAAACAAGATGCACGAATGAGTGCATTTAATGCATCTACGGGGAATGTTTTCTCTCCTTTTTTTATGGTGACTAAAACGTAAGATACATGTGCAAACTTGAGTTTGGAGTCAACCAGGGTGGTTTAGACATGTTCAATGCGAAACAACAAGACACACTTGCGACGCACAAATGACTATGTATAATGCACCGACGGGACCAATTTTCACGCTATTTTTTTATGGCAACCAAAACATAAGATACATGCACAAAATTGTGTTTGGAGTCCACCAGGGTGGTTTGGACATGTTCGGTGCGAAAAAAACAAGACGCTCTTTCGACGCACGAACGAGTGCATTTAATGCAGCTACGGGCCCGTTTTTGCGTCTTTTTTTGACGGTGACAAAAACGTAAGATACATGTGTAAACTTGAGTTTTGAGTCAACTAAGGTAGTTTGGACAGATTCGGTCCAAAAAAGGACTTTCGGCGCCGGAACCAGTGTATTTAATACACCTACGGGACCGTTTTCGCGCTGTTTTTTATGGTGACCAAAATATAAGATACATACGTGAACTTGAGTTTGGAATCCACCGGGGTGGTTTGGACATGTTCTGTGCAAAAAAACAAGACACACTTTCGGTGCACAAACCAGTGCATTTAATACATCTACAGGGCCTGTTTTCGTTTTATTTTTTTGACGGCGACCAAAACATAATACAGGCGTAAACTCGAGTTTGAAGTCCACTGAGGTGGTTCGGACATTTTCGGTGCGAAAAAACAAGACACTCATTCGGTGCACAAATGAGTGCATTTTGTGCACCTACGAGGTTCGTTTTCGCGCCACTTTTTGATGGTGACTAAAACATAAGATAGATACGCAAACTTGAGTTTGGAGTCCACAGGGTGGTTTAGACATGTTTGGTGCGAAAAAACAAGACGCTCTTTCGGCGCACGAACGAGTGCATTTAATGCACCTGCGGGGCTCTTTTTGCGCCGTTTTTTAATGGTGATAAAAACATAAGATACATGTGTACACTTGAGTTTTGAGTCCACCGGGGTGGTTTGGACACATTTGATGAAAAAAACAAGACGCACTTTCGGCGCATGAACCAGTTTATGTAATGCAACTACGGGGCCCGTTTTTGTTCTTTTTTGACGGCGACAAAAACATAAGATACATATGCAAACTCGAGATTCCAGTCCACTAGGGTGGTTCGAACATGTTCGGTGCAAAAAAACAAGACGCAGTTGCGACGCATGAACCAGTGCAAATAATGCACCTACGGGGCCCGTTTTCGCTTTTTTTTTTACGGTGACCAAAACATAAGATGCATTTGCAAACTCGAGTTTGGAGTCCACGGGGTGGTTAGGAAATGTTCGGTGCAAAAAACAAGATGCATTTTCGGCGCACGAACGAGTGCAAATAATGCACCAACAGGGCCTGTTTTCGCTTCGTTTTTTTCTTACGACCAAAACATAAGATACATGCGCAAACTCGAGTTTGGAGTCCACCGGGGTGGTTCGGACTTGTTCGGTGCGAAAAAAGAAGACGCTCTTTCGGTGCACGAACGAGTGCATTTAATGCACCTACGAGGCCCGTTTTCGCTTAATTTTTTTACGGTGACCAAAACATAAGATACATGCGCCAAACTTGAGTTTGGAGTCCGCCGGGTTGCTTTGCACATTTTTGGTGCGAAAAAACAAGACGCACGAACGAGTACATTTAATGCACCTACGGGGAATGTTTTCTCTCCTTTTTGATGGTGACCAAAACATAAGATACATATGCAAACTAGAGTTTGATGTCCATCGGGGTGGTTTGGACATGTTCAAAGCGAAAAAACTAGACGCACTTTTGACCCACGAGCCAGTGCATTTAATGCACTGATGGGGCCTATTTTCGCTTTATTTTTTTATGGTGACCAAAAATATAAGATACATGTGCAAACTTGAGTTTGGAGTCGATCGAGGTGGTGTGGACATGTTCGGTGCAAAAAAACTAGTAGCTCTTTCGGCGCATGAACGAGTGTTAATGCACCTACGGGGCTGTTTTCGAGCCATTTTTTGTCGGTGACGAAAACATAAAATACATGTGTAAACTTGAGTGTCCTCTGAGGTGGTTTGGATAGATTTGGTGCGAAAAAACAAGACACACTTTCGGTGCTTGAACCAGTGTATTTAATGCACCTACGGGCCCGTTTTCGCTCTGTTTTTTTTACGGCGACCAAAACATAAAGTACATGCGCAAACTTGAGTTTGGAGTCCATAGGAGTGGTTTGGTCATGTTCGGTGCTAAAAGACAAGGCGCACTTTTGGCGCACGAACCAGTGCATTTAATACACCAACGGGGCCTGTTTTTGCTCCATTTTTTTATGGGAACCAAAGAACGCAAACTTGATATTCCGAGGCGTCTGACAATATCGAAGCAATTGTAGTCACACCCTTGAACATGTACATCATTGACCTAAAATATACCAAGGGTTAGGGTAGCAACCTTGCAATATGGTGTTGTTGTTCTAAATCATGAATTGTTCACCCAACTACAGAGAAATTCCATCGAGTCATTTCACCTTCCCAGTATTACAATATTGTTTTTAAATTGTGCCGCTTCGCCCAAGCGCTTCGTAAAAACCATAATTGTAGGTTGGAAAGGACAACTCTTGTTGAAATTGCTCTCACAACCAAAATGTAACTTTCTTCTGAACGGATGGCATATTTTCACAACATGCAACCGGAATGAATAAAATTGTATTTGAGCCTTGCAACTACTCCTGACCCATATCTTAGTTTAGCCTTGACAAAAAATCAGCTCATAGTTACTTTTGTTGCATCCCAAGCTCAATCATTCAAGACGGTTGATCTTCTATATTCTAAGGTTACAATTCACATGGATGCACAGCGTGGAATTAATCATAATATATACCACTTGATCGAAATCCTTCCATGCCTTCCTTTTATCCCTCTGTTGGATGTAGGATATAACCATTTTTTTATACCACTGCCCTCCCACCTCCTATTGTCTGTCTTCGAATAAATTATTGTATCAATTCAACGGCTACCTCAAGATATTGTTTTCCTAGTCTCCTCAACTTATAAATCTCAGGACGAGATTTCTATAAGGGGGGAGGGGAGGCTGTAACATCCCAAACTTTTGAAGGATCAAGAAATCAAGTGCTAGTTTTTAATTCGAAGGATATGGTTAAATCGAACTCAAAAAAAAAGAAAAAAAGATAAGGGTCAAACAAAAAATTTCAAATTTAATTTGAAATCCAATTTAAAAGTGAAAGTTCAAACTTATCAAAATGAAAGTGTTGAAATATAAGAAACAAAGATCCTACTTGATAGTGATTAAAATACCAGGAATTATACAAATTCAATAAGGTTTTCAAGTTATAAGAGCCCAATTGGATTTCTAATTCTTAACAGTCACCTGTTTTGTGACCGTTGCAGAATAATATCCAAATAGAATTTAAACTTGCCTCCAAAGTAAAAGTTGTTCCTATTGATCTATTCTATCATCTTGCAAAGTTTCAATATCTTCGGAGCTCAGTAGATATTTCTTTAAAACTCCAAAAGTTAGTTAATTGATCTGTTTTCAGCAGATTTTTCAAGTTTCCTTATCAAATAACCTTTTTCGAATTTTCATATCTTTCATCCTGTTTGGCAAGAACCTGTGCATGTTGGTTAACTTGTAGACCACATGTTCATGAAATGTTCTACCAAATTTTAACTCTTTTCGAGATTGTTTGCTCGTCGTTTCTGGTGCACAAAATGTCTAGGTATTTAAGCTTGACATCAGCTTTGAGCAGATTTTTTCCAAACTCGTTGTCAATTAACAATTTTCTAAATTCCATATTTTTCGTATTCCTTTGAAAAGTCCTGTTCATATCATTTATATTGAAGAACATAGATTACTGGTTCCTCCTACCGAGTTTCAGGCCAATCTGAGTTTTATGCGCTCGTTCCGCTTTTGTCCCCAAAATACTTAAGCATCAAACTCAGCTGAAGGACCCACACGTCCGCCCCTCTATTCTTCCTGTTTACCTGGCCTCCACTACAGCGGACAGCACGCATCACTCTTTCTCTTCCTCGTTTCTTCTCCCTCGTTCTGTCTCGCTCCCGGCCGAACGACCCTCCAGCGCCACCGTGCACCTCTCCGGCTGGGCCACTTTCCGTCCAGGTTCCTCGTCAAGCAGCTGCATCGCCTCGTCCCCAAGCCGCCACCAAAGCCTCTCCTCCATTTGTGGGGCAGGGAGATCAAAAATCGAGTTTTCCCCCAAATTATGGCCTGAAGACGCCGATCCAAGTTTCGACCAAATCCAGTGCTCTTCAGGTGAAATTCCTTCAATATCTTTCGATTCCATGCAATTCACTACCAACCTCAGCCCAGGGGTCAAGAAATCCAGCTTCCCTTGCCGCCGTCTGACTGGGGCGCCAGCTCGCCGGTGACGACCTCCCTGCGGCTCTTGTCGACGGCGACAACCAGTACGCCTGTCTTCTACTCACCGTCTTGAAGCTCTAGGCAAAATCTGTTCGGGATTTGGTGCACTGGGCTATTCCCGAGGCCCTGCCGAACTGCCCCGCTGGGCGCCCCACGCCGCCGGCCAAATCCGGCAGATAAACCAGCCCGTCGACCCCACCACCGCATCCACCGTGAGCTGTAGATCATTTTAGGTCTAAGGGCCTTGATCCCCGTGTGAGCAGCCACACTACTCCAGGTCCAGAACCAGCACGGCAACGGCCAAGGCGGAGCGAACGTCATCGGTGCGCCAGTATGCGTACGAGTGGGCCTGAGTGGGCCGGAACTATGTAACGGCTTGGGCCATGCGTGAGTACTTGAGGAGAGGAGCACGAAAGACTGTAATCAAAAACAGATTATCACTTTGATATCGAATCTCCTCCTCTCCATTCCCTTTCTCCAAGTCTTCTCCTACCTCTGCTCCGGCGGATCGCCACCACTCCGGTGAGGTCGTTGACAATCTGGTATCAGAGACTTGATTCTGGCACTGGCGTCCCCGATCCACTACACCAGACAGGCTAAAGGTCTGGGTGCCATGGATCCACAAGTGAAGATCATGCTTGAAGCCCTGGACAAGAAGTTCGCCGAGACACTCGACCGGAAGTTCGCGGCGCAGGATGAGAAGTGGGAGACGCGGATTTCAGCGAGATGCGGGCTGCGGTCGCTGCCCAACTGTCCGAGTTCGAGGCAGATGCGACCGAGCACCTCAACCAAGTGGAGGCGGCGGTGTCCACGAGGGTAGCGTCTCTGGAATCTGCTACGGCGGCATTCGACACCTGGCATCCCTTCACCGAGCAAGCAGTCGGTGCGGTCCAGATCGTCGTCGACGAGATCAAATCTTCGGTGACCCATCTGCAGAAGACTCGTGAACGGGAGGTGCACAGCATCAACAAGGTCAAGCCCAGCATTCTTGGTGAACCCGAGTCAGCGGCATTCCACGTTCCCGAGGAATATCACGCTGACGGCCACGATGGGCACCGCGTCGACATCAACTACCGGGATCAGGGTGGTGGGTTGGTGTACACCTACGCCCCTGACCCGGTCAAGGGTATGCACCAGCCACCAGCATTTCGTCAAATTCACTCTCATACAGTGCACACTAGGCCACCTAAATTCAGCCCTAGTCAGAATTTTGCTCGTCCTAGCAGTAGCAAATTGCCTAAGATTTCATTCCCTCATTCACTGGTGAAAACCCACGCTTATGGAAAACTAGATGTGAGAGCTATTTCGACATGTATGGGGTGGAACCTTTCATGTGGATCAAAGTTGCTTCTATGCACTTTAAAGGCACTGCTGCTCGGTGGTTTCAATCTGTCGAGAAAAAGTTGCTTCACCTTGATTGGGAAGGGTTTTGTCAGTGTATTCATGATAGGTTCGGGAGGGAACAGCATGAGTCAGTCATTAGACAGTTGTTTCATATTAAGCAAATAGGGGCGGTCTCGGAATACATAGAACAATTTTCCACTTTAGTAGATCAGCTCTCTGCCTATGATGCAAACGCTGACCCATTGTTCTATACAATGCGGTTTGTGGATGGTCTTAAAAGATGAAATTAAGTCAATTATTATGGTACAACGACCCCCGGACCTGGACTCTGCTTGTGTGTCGGCTCTTGTGCAGGAAGAGGCGCTGGAGTGCAACAAGAGACGTGATTAGCGCCGAATTGACCATTCATCCAACCGGACGGTCATTAAATCGGCATGGCCTCTACCTGTTCCTCCTAAGCTGGACAGGGCAACACATGCTGCTAGTGAGGTGGACAAGGCAGTGGGGAATACTGGACCCTCGGTGGACGATAAGCTAGCTTCCCTCAAGGCTTACAGGTGAGCTCGCGGTTTATGCGACCGTTATGCTGAGAAATGGCGACCTGGGCATAAGTGTGCTGCAACAGTCCAGCTGCATGTCCTACAGGAAGTCTGGGATTTGGTTTCTGAAGTCAACTCCACACGTTCTGAAACTGAACAATTACCTGAAGGCTCTGCAACTCTGTGTTTGGCTCTATCACAAGCAGCAGTTACAGGACAAGACACACCAGAGACACTACAATTGCAGGGGACTATTCAGGGTCGTCAGATTCTCATTCTGATCGACTCTGGAAGCTCTCACACATTCATCTCTCAGGAAGTTGCTGCTGGTCTGCAAGGATTGCATTCTTTATCATCTTTGTTGACAGTCAAGGTAGGTAACAGTCAAGTGTTACAGTGCAGGATGGAGCTTCCACAAGCTGCTTGGTATGTGCAAGGAGTTCAGTTTATCTCCAATATCAAGGTGCTGCCCTTGCCCTGCTATGACATGGTAGTGGGATTGGACTGACTCACAACATATAGCCCCATGAAGATTGATTGGGCTCACAAGTGGATATCCATTCCATATGGTGGTCAGACAGTTGTGTTACAAGGCATCTGTCAATCTGCTCTACCGAATACGGTGGTCCAACTTTTATTGGTGGAAGCTCCTGATCTCAGTGTTGATGTTCCTTAACAACAGCAGCAGCACCCCGCTGTCAGTGACTTACTGCAGAACTTCCAGGATGTTTTTACTGCTCCTACCAGTTTACCTCCCGCCGTCGGTGTGACCACACTATTCCCCAGCTACCGGGAGCGCAGCCGGTCAATATTCGCCCCTACAGGTACCCTCCTCGCCTGAAAGATGAAATTGAACAACAGGTAACAAAAATGTTGCAGCAAGGTGTCATTCAGCCGAGTTCCGGTGCTTTCTGTTCTCCTGTGCTACTGGTCAAGAAGAAAGACCAGTCATGGCATTTCTGTGTTGACTATCGGCACCTCAATGCCCTCACAGTGAAGCAAAAATATCCAGTCCCTATCTTTGATGAACTCATGGACGAGTTAGCCCAGGCTCGCTGGTTCAGTAAGCTTGACTTGAAAGCCGGGTATCATCAAATTCTGTTACAGCCAGTTGAGGAACATAAGACGGCTTTCCAAACGCATCAAGGACAGTTTGAATTTCGTGTTATGGCTTTGGTCTCACAAGCGCCCTTGCCACCTTCTTAAGTGCTATGAATGAGACATTGGTTCCGGTCCTTCGCAGATGTGCACTTGTTTTCTTTGGGACATCTTGGTGTAGAGTTCATCTCTGGACAGTCACTTGCAGCACCTTGCTACAGTTCTATCCTTGTTGCGCAAAGATCAGTGGAAAGTCAATCTAAAAAAATGCACTTTTGCTCAGCCTTCTATCACTTACTTGGGTCATGTTCTGAGTGCACAGGGCATCGCAACTGATCCTTCCAAGATTGCAACTATCAAGAGTTGGCCGGTACCTACAGATGTTAAAACCTTGCGCAGTTTTTTAGGATTGGCTGGTTACTACAGGAGGTTTGTCCGAAACTATGGAGTGATCAGTCGTTGCCTCATGGATCTCTTGAAAAAACACACAGTGTTTGTATGGACAGACCCTTACAACTGCACCGGTGTTAGCTGTCCCGGATTTCACTAAACGCTTCGAAATTCACATTGATGCCTCTGCTGCCGACATTGGAGCGGTGTTAACACAGCAAGGTCATCCCCTGGCGTTTCTCAGCAAGGCCTTGGGTCCTAAAAATCAGGTGTTGTCGACGTATGAGAAAGGGTATCTGGCTATTATCATGGCAGTAGCGCAGTGGCGGCCTTATCTTCAGTTAGCAGAGTTTACTATTTACACTGACCACCAAAGTCTGGCACAGCTTAATGAGCAGCGTTTACACACTATGTGGCAGCAGAAGGTCTATTCCATACTGGCGGGGTTAGCTTATACCGTGGTATACAAGAAAGGTTGTGAGAATGGGGCTGCAGATGCACTTTCTCGCAAACCGGTGTCAGCGATGTTCCATCTAGCTATGTCTCACAGTTCACAAGTTTGGCTCAATGAGGTGCTTCAAGGGTATTCCTCTGATGCTCAGGCGCAACAGCTGCTCGCACAATTGTCCATTGCAGCAGACTCTGCGGGTCCATTCTCTCTTAAAGATGGGTTACTTCGCTACAAAGGGAAGATCTGGATCGGCAACAATGCAGCACTACAGCACAAGATTCTAACTGCTGTCCATGACAGTGCGATAGGTGGACATTCCGGAGTGCCAGTCACTTATCGATGTTTGAAGCAAATGTTTGCATGGCCAGCAATGAAAGCAACAGTTCACCAGTTTGTTCAGTCTTGCACCATATGCCAGCAAGCCAAACCTGATAGGGCGCGCTACCCTGGCCTTCTTTAACCACTGCCGATTCCAGAACATGCCTGGCAGATTGTTTCCTTGGACTTTATTGAAGGTTTACCGATGTCAGGTACGAGCAACTGCATTCTGGTGGCGGTGGATAAGTTCTCGAAGTATGCACACTTCCTGCCTCTCAAACACCCGTTCACTGCTGCCACAGTAGCTCGAGTCTTCTTGGATCATGTATACAAACTCCATGGTATGCCACAGGCTTTCATTTCAGGCTCTCATTTCAGACCGTGACCGCATTTTTACATGTACTTTCTGGCAGCAGTTGTTTCACTTGATGGACACAGTTGCGCATGAGCTCAGCGTACCACCCGCAGAGTGACGGTCAAACGGAATGGGTTAATCAATGCTTAGAGACATTTTTACGATGCTTTGTCCACGCTTGTACTCGTAAATGGAAGGATTGGTTATCTTTAGCAGAGTTCTGGTATAATACCAGTTCACACTCATCTTTGGGCAGATCACCCTTTGAAGTGCTCTACAGCCGGTCACCACGTCAGTTGGGTCTCCTGGATTCTTCGGTCACTCCTGTTGCTGATCTTAACAACTGGTTGGAAGAGCGGGAATTGATGACCAAGCTGATCAAGCAACACTTGCTGCGTGCCTAACAGCGCATGAAGCATCAAACGGATAAAAACCGTTCTGATCGCTCATTTCAGATCAATGACATGGTATTTCTCAAACTGCAGCCCTATGTCCAATCCTCTGTTGCAACGCGTGCTAATCACAAACTCAGCTTCAAGTTCTTCGGTCCCTACAAGATCCTGGATAAAATTGGGACAGTCGCCTACCGCCTGGAACTGCCGGAGTCTTCATCAATACACCCGGTGTTTCATGTTTCACAGCTCAAAGCTTGCATTCCGCGTTCAGCTCAGGTTACTACTTCTCTGCCACTTGTTCCTCTTGCTATCAACATTCCGGTTCAGGTACTGGACCGCCGCTGGATTTCGAAAGGAGGCGCGCAGATTCAACAAGTCAAGGTGCAGTGGTTGGGTCTGGATGAGCAGCTGGCAAGTTGGGAAGATGAAGAAGCAGGTTCTGAAGGAGGGAAGAGTGTGAGCAGCCACACTACTCCAGGTCCAGAACCAGCACGAGAACGGCCAAGGCGGAGCGAACGTCATCGGCGCGCCAGTGTGCGTATGAGTGGGCCTGAGTGGGCCGGAACTATGTAACGGCTTGGACCGCGCGTGAGTACTTGAGGAGAGGAGCACGAAAGACTCTGTAACCAAAAACAGATTATCACTTCGATATCAAATCTCCTCCTCTCCATTCCCCCTTCTCCAAGTCTTCTCCTACCTCTGCCCCGGCGGATTGCCACCACTCCGGTGAGGTCGCTGACACCCCGCCACTGGGAGCCGAGCTCCGACAGCTGCGCCACCCCGCGTTGCTACCGGCGCCATTGCCGGCCGGCCAGGCCGGTTGTCTCCATCCGGATCCTTTGTGGTCACGTGGCTGGATCCTGTGTGGCCGCCCCTGTGGCCTCCAGTGTGGCCTTCCCTAGGAGGTTTGCTTTAAATAGTTTACGAATTGAGAAATTCAATTAATGATGCAAAAATTCATAGAAAATGCATGTGAGCTCGAAAAATCAAAAATAAAATATCTTTGGAATCCTCTCATCATGCAATAGGCATAAGGGCATATCTCCATTTTCATGCATTAATAAAATATGAAAAATATAAATATTTACATTCTCCTGATCGATTAGTATTATCCTGGAATTATTTTGAATTTACAAGCTTGTAGATTTATTATAAATAATTTATTACTTGTAGATGCTATTTAATTCATTATAAATCAACCTGTTGCCAATAAATTGTAAAATTTGGTCAAAAATTAGTTTATCACTCCTTTGATTCAATGATCCAATACGGTGTTGAATTATGTCTTTAAGAACCATATTAACAAAATTTCGGAATAGTTTTCTCATTTTAATTAATTAAAATCATGTAGTATATAACCATATTTAGCACATTGATAAAAAATTGGGTTCATAAACTCATTAGCATACTGATCATGATCATATACTTATTTGCATATCATCTCATGCATATAGGAAACGACGTTGAAGGCGAGCCCGTTGGACTTCTTGCTAAAGATTTTGTTGCTGCAAATTACTCTCTTGTTTGTGCTAACCACTCTTAAACCCAAGGCAAGCCTCGGTGCATCCAACCCTTTTTTAAATATTTTCCTTTTACTCATTATAGTTTCTAGTTAGAACTATTTGTGCATTAAGGTATAGGAATTAGATGGACACCCTAGATGCATTTCCATTAGGTATCCTATGGGTTGAGAGTTTATATTTGTTATGATCACTCGATTATATGCTATGCTTATGTATTGAGTCATCGGTAGAAGTCGAGTGGTTGGAATCTGCTCGCGAGCTTTAGGATTGGTCTCACATTGGATTGGGTTATTGTTATCACCATAATAAAAGTTGAGACGGGACCAAGATTGGTTAGGAGCAGCAAGATATGGTTATTGTGTGCATTAGCTCAGTCTGTGTTGATTAAGGACCGATCGTTGTGGCCTCGTTGATCACATTCGAACAGTACCAAGAACATACTAGTGACCATGAGAACTAGTAAACTGAGGTAACTCGATTAACATAGTGGTTGGACGATCCTCCACCTCTCGTCTGGTGATGATATTTGGGAGAGTGCATGGGCTAACCATGGATAGCCCCGAGGTGTGGTATCGCGTGGAGTACGTGCACTCGGGAGGAGTGAGACCCGAACCGGCTCTATATTGTTGTTGTGAAAGGTTGCCATACGTGAGTTTTCGGAGTGCACGTACGTCGTGTTACTTAGGTTTCTCTTGCAGGATGTAAATCGATTCGAATCGTCGTCCCTCGCGGTCATTGAGTACCACTTATGATCGCTGTCACATCGTAGTAAGAAGTGAATATTAGTATTGTACATGTTGTTTTGCACTTTAATTAATTGTATGGAACCTTATTTGTTGCATAGGTTGCTCACATTTACTTTATACAAGAACGTCACTTAACTTGGCAAAAAACTTGAAAGAAGGACCAACTTTTAGCACTGTTTTTATGCAAATATTCTAGCACCTTTGATCAGCCTTGATGCATGCTAGCAGTCGGTCTTAGAAGGCCAATTTGACAGGTAAGACTTGCTGAGTATTAGTTGCTCAAGGTTTGTTGTTTAAATTTTTGTTGCAGGTATGCCTCACGTCGAATATTATGACTGTTGTGGCAAGGTGGTGTGGGAAGATGAACCCTCAAAGGATTGATCAATTGAGTGGGTTCCCGCATCACCAACCTCTGGCCAAGAGAGATGAAATCATGTTTATGAGCTGACATAGTTTTATTTTAAGTTATATATCGTTGTGTTGTATCGCTTCCGCTATGTAATTGAATTTTGAACATCTTTTGTGCACTCAACGAGAACCAAAGTTGTAATAACATTAAAATTCAGTTTGTACTGTATTTTATATGTGTTTGTGTATGTACTTTTAGACTCTCGCTTTGTCGAGTTGTCACCCGAGATTGATTCTAGACAGCAAACTCTTCATTTTGAGGTGGGATGTTACACATTTAAAGCACCTACGAGGTTTGTTTTTGCGCCATTTTTTGACACTGACGAAAACATAAGACATGTAAACTTGAGTTTTGAGTTCATCGGGGTGGTATGGACAGATTTTGTGTGAAAAAATAAGACGCACTTTCAGCGCACGAATCAGTGCACTTAATGTACCTACAGGGTTCGTTTTGTCGTCGTTTTTTGACGGTGACCAAAACATAAGATACATGCGTAAACTTGAGCTTGGAGTCCATCGGGGTGGTTTTGACATGTTCGGTTTGAAGAACAAAACGCCGACACACTTTCGAACGCACGAACCAGTGCATTTAATGCACTTACAGGGCTCGTTTTCGCCTTTTTTTTACGGTGACCAAAACATATGATACATGCGCAAATTCGAGTTTGGAGTCCACCGGGGTGGTTTGGACAAGTTTGCAGGAAAAAACAAGACTCACTTTCGACGCATGAATCAGTTTATTTAATGCATCCACAAGGCTCGTTTTCGCTTTGTTTTTTGGATGGTGACCAAAACATAAGATACATACGTAAACTTGAGTTTAAAGTCCACCGTGATGGTTTGGACATGTTCGGTATGAAAAAACACGACGCACTTTCGGCGCACGAACGAGTGCATTTAATACACCTACGGGTCTCGTTTTCTCTCTTTTTTTTATGGTGACCAAAATGTAAGATGCATATGTAAACTTGATTTTGAAGTCCACTGAGGTGGTTTGGACATATTCGATGCGAACAAATAAGACGCACTTTCCGCGTACGAAACAGTGCATTTAATGCATCTACAGGGTCCGTTTTCGCTCCTTTTTTTATGGTGACTAAAACATAAGATACATGCGCAAACATGAGTTTAGAGTCCACCGGGATGGTTTGGACACGTTTGCTGTCAAGAAACAAGACGCACTTTCGGCGCACGAACCAGTGCATTTAATGCACCTACGGAGCTCGTTTTTGTTCCGTTTTTTAAGGTGACCAAAACATAAAATACATGCGCAAACTCGAGTTTAGAGTCCACCGGGGTGGTTCGGACATGTTCTGTGTGAAAAACAAGATGCACTTTCGACGCACGAAAGAGTGCATTTAATGCAACTACGGGTCCGTTTTCGTACTATTTTTTTATAGTGACTTAAACATAAGATAGATGCGCAAACTTGAGTTTGGAGTCCCTGGGGTGGTTTGGACACGTTCGGTGCGAAAAATAAGATGCTCTTTCTGCGCACGAACAAGTGCATTTAATGCACTTACAGAGCTTGTTTTTGCGCCCTTTTTAATAGTGGCGAAAACATAAGATACATGTGTAAACTTTAGTTTTGAGTCCACCGGGTAGTTTGGACAGCTTCAGTGCAAAAAAAAACAAGACGAACTTTCAGTGCATGAACCAGTACATTAAGTTTTTTGACGATGACCAAAACATAAGATACATTTACAAACTTGAGTTTGGAGTTCACCAAGATGGTTTGGACATGTTCGGTGCGAAAAAATAAGACGCACTTTTGGCGCACGAACCAGTGCAAATAATGCACCTACGAGGCTCGTTTTCGCTCCTTTTTTTATGCTGTTCAAAACATAAGATACATTCACAAACTTGAGTTTCGAGTCCACCGAGGAAGGTCGGACATGTTCGGTGCGAAAAAAACAAAACGCACGAACGAGTGCATTTAATGCACCTATGGGGCCTATTTTTACTCCGTTTTATTATGGTGACCAAAACATAAGATAAATGCGTGAACTTGAGTTTGGAATCCACCGGGGTGGTTTGGACATGTTCTGTGCGAAAAGCAAAACACACTTTTAGCGCATGAACCAGTGCATTTAATGCATCGTTGGGGCACGTTTTCGTTCCATTTTTTTGACGGTGATCAAAATATAAGATGCATGCGCAAACTGGAGATTGGAGTCCACCAAGGTGGTTCGGACATGTTCAGTGCGAAAAAATAAGACACTCTTTCAGCGCACGAACGAGTGCATTTAGTGCACCTACAAGGCCCGTTTTCGCACCATTTGTTGACGGTGACCAAAACATAAGATAGATGTGCAAATTTGAGTTTGGAGTTCATGGGGTGGTTTGAACAAGCTCGATGCGAAAAAACAAGACGCTCTTTCGGCGCACGAACGAGTGCATTTAATGCACCTACGGGGCCCGTTTTTGCACCTTTTTTAACGATGTCGAAAACATAAGATACATGTGTAAACTTGAGTTTTGAGTCCACCGGGGTGGTTTGGACACATTCAGTGCAAAAAACAAGACACACTTTCGGCGCAGAAATCAGTGCATTTAATGCGCCTATGGGGCTAGTTTTTGTTCCTTTTTTCGATAGTGACCAAAACATAAGATACATGCGCAAACTTGAGTTTGGAGTCCATCGGGGTGGTTCGGACATATTCTGTGAGAAAAAACAAGACGCACTTTCGATGCACAAACGAGTGCAAATAATGCACCTACAGGGCCCTTTTCGCTCCGTTTTTTGAAAGTGACCAAGACATAAGATACGTACGCAAACTCGAGTTTGGAGTCCACGGGGTGGTTCGGAAATGTTAGGTGCAAAAAAAAGGACGCAATTTCGGTGCACGAACCAGTGCAAATAATGCACCAACAGGGTTCGTTTTCACTTCATTTTTTCATGGCGACCAAAACATAAGATACTTGCGCAAACTCGAGTTTGGAGTCTATGGGGTGGTACGGACATGTTCGGTGAAAAAAAGAAGACGCTCTTTCGGTGCACGAACGAGTGCATTTAATGCACCTACAGAGTCCGTTTTCGCCTCGTGTTTTGAAGGTGACCAAAACATAAGATACATGCACAAACTTTAGTTTGCGTCCGCCGGGGTGGTTTGGACCGGTTCGGTACGAAAAAACAAGACGCACGAACGAGTGCATTTAATGCACCTACGGGAAATGTTTTCTCTCCTTTTTTGATGGTGACCAAAATGAAAGATACATGTACAAACTTCAGTTTAGAGTTCATCTGGGTGGTTTAGACATGTTTAGTGCGAAACAACAAGACACACTTTCGCCGCAAGAACGAGTGCATTTAATGTAACGACGGGTCCATTTACGCTCTATTTTTTTATGGTGACCAAAACATATGATACATGTGCAAACTTGAGTTTGGAGTCCGTCGGGGTGGTGTGGACATGTTCGGTGAAAAAAACAAGACGCACTATCAGCGCACGAACGAGTGCATTTAATGCATTTACGGGGCCTGTTTTTTAGCCTTTTTTGACGGTGATGAAAACGTAAGATACTTGTGTAAACTTGAGTGTCCTCAAAGGTGGTTTGGACAGATTTGGTAAAAAAACAAGACACACTTTCGGCGCTTGAACCAGTGAATTTAATGCACCTACGAGGCCTGTTTTCGCTCTGTTTTTTTACGGTGACCAAAACATAAAGTATATGCACAAACTTGAGTTTAGAGTCCACAGGGGTGCTTTGGACATATTCGATGCACGAAAACAAGCCGCACTTTGGGCACACGAAGCAGTGTGTTTAATGCATCTGCGGGCCCATTTTCGCTATGTTTTTTGTTGGTGATCGTAACATAAGAACGCAAACTTGAGTTTGGAATCCACCAAGGTGGTTTGGTCAAGTTCAGTGCGAAAAAACAAGATGCTCTTCCGGCGCATGAACGAGTGCGTTTAATGCACTTAAGGGGCCCGTTTTCACTCTGTTTTTTTATGGTGACCAAAACATAAGATACAAGTGCAAACTTATGTTTCGAGTCCACTGGGGTTGTTTGGACACGTTGGGTGCGAAAAACCAAGACACACTTTCGGCGCACGAACCAGTAAATTTAA
The DNA here is from genome assembly GCA_001602295.1 of Zoysia matrella. NCBI lineage: Eukaryota > Viridiplantae > Streptophyta > Magnoliopsida > Poales > Poaceae > Zoysia > Zoysia matrella. The sequence goes on along the minus strand of BCLG01001159.1, from coordinate 10,709 downwards.
TACACCTACGAGGCCCGTTTTTGCGCCATTTTTTGACGGTGACGAAAACATAAGATATATATGTAAACTTGAGTTTTGAGTCCACCGGGGTGGTTTGGATAGATTCGGTGCGAAAAAGTAAGACGCACTTTCGGCGTACGAACCAGTGCATTTAATGCACCTACGGGGCCCGTTTTCATTCAGTTTTTTGACGGTGACCAAAACATAAGATACATTCGCAAACATGAGTTTAGATACAAGCGCAAACTTGAGTTCGGAGTCCACCAGGGTGGTTTGGATATGTTCGGTGTGAAAAAACAAGACGCACATTCGGCGCTTGAACCAGTGCATTTAATGCACCTAGAGAGCCCGTTTTCGCTCTTTCTTTTATGGTGGCCAAAACATAAGGTACTTGTGTAAACTTGAGTTTGGAGTCCACCGACGTGGTTTAGATTTATTCGGTGCGAAAAAATAAGACGCACTTTTGGCACACGAACGAGTGCATTTTATGCACCTACGGGGCTAGTTTGCACTCCTTTTTTATTGTGACGAAAACATAAGATACATGCGTAAACTTGAGTTAAGTTCACCGTGGTGGTTTGGATAGATTCGGTGAAAATAACAAGACGCTGTTTCAGCGCACGAATAGGTGCATTTAATGCACCTACAGGCTTGTTTTCGCGCTATTTTTTGACGGTGTCCAAAATATAAGATACATGCGTAAACTTGAGTTTGGAGTACACCGGGGTGGTTTGGACGTGTTCGGTGCGAAAAAACAAGACGCACTTTCGACGCACGAACCAGTGCATTTAATGCACCTACGAGGCCTGTTTTCGCTCCATTTTTTTACGGTGACCAAAACATAAGATACATGCGTAAACTCAAGTTTGGAGTCCACCGGGGTGGTTTGGACATGTTTGCAGCGAAAAAACAAGGCCCACTTTCAGCACATGAACAAGTGCATTTAATACACCCACGGGGCCCATTTTTGCTCTGTTTTTTGGACGGTGACAAAAGCATAAGATGCATGCGCAAACACGAGTTTGGAGTCCACCACGGTGGTTTGGACATGTTCGGTGCGAAAAAACAAGACACTGTTTCAGCGCACAAGCGAGTGCATTTAATGCACCTATAGTCCCATTTTCTCTCCTTTTTTAATGGTGACCAAAACGTAAGATACACCATAGTTATTTGGACACGTTCGGTGCGAAAAAACAAGACACTGTTTCAGCGCATGAGCAAGTGTATTTAATGAACTTACAGGGCCTGTTTTCGCGCTGTTTTTTGACGGTGTCCAAAACATAAGATACAAGAGCAAACTTGAGTTTGGAGTACACCGGGGAGGTTTGAACATGTTTGATGTGAAAAAGACGCACTTTCGGCTCATGAATCAGTGCATTTAATGCACCTAGGGACCCATTTTCGCTTCGTTTTTTATGGTGACCAAAACATAAGATACATGAGCAAACTTGAGTTTATAGTCCATCAGGATGGTTTGGACATGTTCGCTGCCAAAGCAGGATGCACTTTTGGCGCAAGACAAGTGCATTTAATGCACTTACGGGGCCCATTTTTCGCCAATTTTTTATGACGACAAAAACATAGGATATATCAGGGTTGTTTGGACATGTTCAGTGTGAAAAAAAGACACTCTTTCAGTGCACGAATGAATGCATTTAATGAACCTACGGGGCCTGTTTTCATAACATTTTTTGACGGTGACCAAAACATAAGATATCTGCGCAAACATGAGTTTGGGGTCCACCAAAGTGGTTTGCACATGTTTGGTAAGAAAAAACAAGACGCTCTTTCGGCGCGCGAATTGGTGCATTTAATGCACCTACGGAGCCCTTTTTGCACCAATTTTGGACAGTGATAAAAACATAAGATACATGTGTAAACCTGAGTTTTGAGTCTACCGAGGTGGTTTGGACTGATTCGGTGCAATAAAATAAGACGCACGATCGACGCCTGAATCAGTGCATTTAATGCACTTACAGGGCTGTTTTCGCTCAGTTTTTTGAGGGTGACCAAAACATAACATGCGTAAACTTGAATTTTGAGTCCACCGAGGTGGTTTGGACATGTTTGGTGAAAAAAAAGAGGCACTTTCGGCGCATGAAAAAGTGCATTTAATGCACCTATCGGGCTCGTTTTCGCCCCTTTTTTGACGGTAACCAAAACATAAGATACATGCACAAACATGAGTTTGGGGTCCACGGGGTGGTTTGGACATGTTTAGTGAGAAAAAACAAAACGCACTTTCGGCACACGAACAAGTGCATTTAATGCACCTACGGGACCCTTTTTGGCACTATTTTTTGATGGTGACAAAGACATAAGATACACCAGCGTTGTTTAGACAAGTTTGGTGCGAAAAAACAAGACGCTGTTTCAGCGCACGAACAAGTGCATTTAATGAACCTACAGGCTTGTTTTCGCGCTATTTTTTGACGGTGTCCAAAATATAAGATACATGCGTAAACTTGAGTTTGGAGTACACCGGGGTGATTTGAACATGTTCGGTGCGAAAAAACAAGACGCACTATCGGTGCACGAACCAGTGCATTTAATGCACCTACGGGGCCTGTTTTCGCTCCATTTTTTAATGACAACCAATACATAAGATTCCCGCATAAACTTGAGTTTATTGTCCACCTGGGTGTTTTGGACATGTTCGGTGCAAAAAAGCAAGGCGCACTTTTGGCGCAAGAACAAGTGCATTTAATGCACCTACGAGGCCCATTTTTGCGCCATTTTTTTATGATGAGAAAAACATAAAATACACTGGGGTTGTTTATACATGTTCGGTGCAAAAAAAAGGACCCTCTTTTAGCGCACGAACGAGTGCATTTAATTAACCTATAGAGCCCATTTTTATGCCTTTTTTACGGTGACCAAAACATAAGATACCTACGTAAACATGAGTTTGGAGTCCACCAAGGTGGTTTGGACATGTTCGGTACGAAAAAAAAGACACACTATCGGCGCCCGAATCAATGTATTTAATGCACCAACAGGATCCGTTTCGCTCTATTTTTTTATGATCACCAAAACTTTGAGATACATCCGCAAACTCGCGTTTGGAGTCCACCAGAGTGGTTCGGACGTGTTCGGTGCAAAAAGAACGAGATGCACTTGCGGCGCATGAATCAGTGTATTTAGTGCGCCTACGGGGCCATTTTTGCTCCGTATTTTGACAGTGACCGAAACATAAGATACATGCGCAAACTTAAGTTCGAAGTCTGTCGAGGTGGTTTGGACAGGTTCAGTGCGAAAAAACAAGACACACTTTCGGCGCACGAATGAGTGTATTTAATGCACCTACGAGCCCGTTTTCTCTCTTTTTTTTATGATGACCAAAACGTAAGATATATGTGCAAACTTGAGTTAAGAGTCCATTTGGGTGGTTTGGACATGTTCGGTGCGAAAAAACAAGACGCACTTTCGACGCACGAACGAGTGCATTTAATGCATCGGCGGAGCCCATTTTCACGTTATTTTTTTATGATGACCAAAACATAAAGATACATACACAAACTTGAGTTTGGAGTCCACGGGTGGTTTGGACATGTTCAGTGAAAAAAACAAGACGCACTTTCAGTGTACGAACGAGAGTATTTAATGCACCTATGAGGCCCGTTTTCGCGCCGTTTTTTACGGTGATAAAAACATCTCTACTCCTTTGAAATTTCCATCTGTTGAGTGTCCCCTTTCTGCCAGGGACCGAATCTGGGCCGTTCCTCGCCATCAGAAGGCTGCAGCTGATCCCACGTGACCCCTACCCCATCTATCATTCGTAAACCCCAGCCAGCTTCCACGCCGCCTCCCTCCACGCCGGCAGTACCTCTCTCCTCGCCCTCAGCTGCTGCCGCCGTAAATGCCGTCGCCGCCCTCCCCCACCCCTCTCCCTCGGGCCCCCGATGGGTCCCGCCCCCTCCAACGGTTCCGCACTGCTACGCGCCCCCCAGCTCA
>BCLG01001158.1:109094-125606 GCA_001602295.1 Zoysia matrella | reverse complement strand
ACATGGGAGGAGCACCAGGACCCAAAAGCAGGATCGGACCATCAATCAGGGCTGGATTGTTTCGGTCATAACTTTTCACTCCGGATGTTGTTGAAGGCAAATGAGTACTCATAGGAAAGATCTCAAAGTCTACTTTCAGATGGGTCCAATCTCAGCTTCAAACTCCTCTAGACATGATCAGAATCGTCAGAAAGGCGTTCGGACCTCCAGTCATGGGCTGAGGCCCATTGTATCCAGTTTAGCCCATTAGGGGCCCTCTCTAAGTTAGGGTTTGAGTCCCCCCACGCCTCCAGGACGTCTTCCCACTATATAAACCTGTGGCAGCCATCATTTGAGGGTGGGTTTTGTTCGGATGCAAGTTTAGCCTTAGCTACTTCCTTGTAAACGCGTGTGTCGACGAGACCACCCGATTTGCTTGATTCAGAACCCCAATTTCGTGATTATATCCAGATCTGTGAGTTGTCTACCTGTTCATCTTGTTCTTGCTTGTTCTCGATTGCTCGCAGGTTCAGGGTTGTTCTTGGCACAGCAAGAACAACAACAAATCGGAGACAGTATACCTGTTGCTAAGGCGCAGCAACCCTGTTGGTTGTTGTAGTCGGACAGCCAACGTCGAATCCACCCCAAATCGAAGCTATCCTCCTCTTATCGAAAGATCGGGATCAGCCTCTGCCATACCAGATTGGGACGTCCTTAGGGGAAACCCAAATACTAATGGGCCTAGGAAAGATACATGGCCCAAGGGCGAAAAGATGGTGTCACAGCACCCTGACAGCTTTTGAATGTTGTATTGTTTTGACGATTCCTATAGATATAGGAAGTATTTGGCCACCGGATTAGATCCATTGGAAGGCTTATCTTCTTAGCTATCCATCCATATCTAGAACGTCCAAAACAGAGTTCGTATGCGACTTGAGAAACCATTTTAGTACAGACTGCTCCTAGAGTCCAACTCGGACTTGAACTCGAGTTAGTCGTTAGGTAGCAATCTATTCTCAAACGAAGGAAAATATGTGTTTAAGAACGAGCTCACCTCTAATTTGAACTGTCGTGCATGAGTTCTATCAATACTAATTTGAGGAGTGTTGTGTGTACCTAAAAGAGTGATGTCATCATCATCCTCCCCTTCTTATTTTGAAGCCGTCCTCAACTCAAGTTTATTGTCGGGACCTCGCCTCCACCATGCCCTGCAACATACATGAAAAGGTAAACACCACGGTGGTATTTGAATGCAATCACTTGAAGGCTCAAAGATCATCATTCTTCCCTTCTTGATGGAAAGCCATCCTCGACTTGCTCCTTTGGGTATCATGATACATCTGCAAATGGTTAGAAATAAGAGCGCACAAATAGGTAGAACGATCATAACATGTAAACAAGGCATCTTTGCACACTAAAGCATTACATAGAGTATTTTTATCATAAAAATCAGCAACATCAACTTTTTGCGAAAATATATTTTTGAAATAATTCGCATGATCAACATCATTATCATTCTTATGAGAAGCCATAAAGTGTGTTGTCTTAGAAAAATTAGATAAACATAACATGGCATGATTTTTGTATTTCCATCATCTAGTTTGTCATTTATTTTCACCATGCAAGAGGATTTCAAATTTGAGCAAATATATACTCTATGCACCATAAACACTCTATGATCACAGTTGTCTGTAACATAAAAATAGGTTCTAGTTAACAAAGGCAATTCAGGTTTAGAAAGTATCATCCTATCTACAGTAGCAAGGTCACAAAAGGAATCATATCCAATATAACCCATAGTGTTTGGAGAAGATAGCAATTTTAGCTCATCATTGTCACATGTAATGATAGTTAAATATTAAATTTCAGCACTAGTGAATGGATAAAAATTAGGAGTATCGAATTCATTCACTTCTTGCAATATAGGAAGATTAGAAATATCGGCACATACCATCTCATTATCGCAAGAACTAGTGGGCAATTCAAACATTGACAAAGTGTCACACCCTGAAAGTTCGATCCACGTTCGTGTAGTATTTGAGTTTTGCCTCACCTTTAGCTCCTTCAAAATTTCAAGAAAACCTAACCAAATCAAGAAGTAGAAAATGGGAATTTAGAAAACTTTTAAAACTTGGAAGTGAAAGTGCATGTTTCTTTTCTTCTTTTCCACTAAGTTTCCCTTTGATTCTTGCGTTCATTGATTTTGCTCGGTGTTCTTTCTTTTCCTGAGAAGCAACTTAGCTGGGTTCCCGAAACCTATTGCCTGGACACGGGGCCGACCGTGTGACCTCAGGGGCCTTTTCCTCGAGCCGCGCCTGGGTAGACACGAACCTGGTGTCGTGTCCACGGCGCCCTTTTTCTGCCTGGCTCCAGCGCACGCCTGGTAGCATGGACATGGGCGGGGCACTGTGTCCACCGTGCTGGCCGACCTCCTCTGCCCTCCCCTGTTTCCCCTGTCTCGACCCCTGCTCTCCCACTATTTTTGTCACTCTGCCGCTGTCAACCAGCCAGGCGCACATGCTCAACGGCCAGGGCGCACGTGCTTGCCACTCCCCAACCCCGCGCGCTCACATGCTCAATGGCCATCACTTTGTCATCACCTGCTGCTCCCTCCATAAGCTTAGATCTCTCTCTCACCTTTGCACTGCACAATTTTGAAAACTTGACTTTCTTACCAAAAATCGGCCGCCGTCGGCCAACTCCCAAATTCACGCGAACCAATGGCTTTCCACCCCGCTCCACCACTCCATAGCACCACCTACCGCCCATGAGCACACCCGAAGTCACTAGGGAGCCGCCGTGCGACCCCCGTGGCCGCGACGAGTGCCGTCGCAGGCCGCCACCCAACTCATGGTACCAGCCACAATGGCGCCACCGTGAGCCTCGGGAAGACCTCCTCCACATTCACTACACCTAGGAGGTGCTTGCGCGCCCAAGGGTGGGCTGCCCCTACACACCCAGCGCCCTCCCTACGGAGAGCCGCCGTCCGCGTGCCTCCAGCGCGCTGTGGCCGTTCATCCGGCTCACCACCGGTAGCAGCGAGCCCACAAACGACCGCTAAGGCGGCGTCGGAGGGAACTCCGGTGAGCCGCCGCCGCCGCGCGGCATTTGAGCCATGACGGTTTAACGATCGGTCTCTGACCAACCTAGCATGTGGTTGACTTGGCAACCGCCCATGCGCACCACACACCACATTGAGCACTGTGCACACTCACACCCCCACTAGGCCCCCGTGTCTGTCACAGCTAGAGAAGGAGGGGAATGGCTAGCGCCACATTGCCCGTGGGCACTGGCTGAAATACATATCCACTGACTCGTTTCCCCACTGCATGCTTGCACGAGCCTAACGACCAAGGACACCAACCGAACCTCATGTCCATGAGGTTCGTTCTCCACATCGCGGCCGCACGTGTCCAGTGGCCATGGACACGGGCCAGGTGGCGTAACCCCGAGGCTCACTATAACGCCCCGCATCTAAAGTCTGCTTACCGCTCAGCTCTCACATGGAGCGGGCTTGCGCATTCATGTATAGCATCCCTCTTTACCCTTTCGATCTCGCTTCGTGTATAAGGGTTAACCCGAAGGTGCTATGGTTGGAACAACATGGGGTTATAAACTGGCCACCACCTCTCTACACAACCAAGGTGAAACTAATCCCATCTCTCCACTTCACTTCAATTATGGGCCATTAAGGCCCAAACCACGTCCTACAACTACAACTACAGCTTACCATAAATGGCAGCAGATACACAAGATCCCCATTCGGTGCAGAGCCACTCGCACGCGTACCCGCAGCGAAAGGTTTCGCTCTGATACCACTGTAATGCCCCGCGTCCAAAGTCCGCTTACCGCCTAGCTCCCACGTGGAGCAGGCTTGCGCATTCATGCATAGCACCCCTCTTACGCTTTCAACCTCGCTTCGTGTAAAAGGGTTAACCCGGAGGTGCTATAGTTGGAAGGGGGTTATAAACTGGCCTCCACCTCCCTACACAACCAAGGTGAGACTAATCCCACCTCTCCACTTCACTTCAATTATGGACCATTAAGGCCCAAACCACGCCCTACAACTACAACTACAGGCTTGAGCTGGGGTGTTACACTCACCTACCGTCTTGCATCCGTGCGTGTCCAGTGGCCATGGAAACGGTCCGGGTGATGTGACCACAGGACTTGTTCCCCACCTCCCGGTTGTGCACGCCCGAAGACCATGGACACGGGCCGAGCCTCATGTCCGTAGAGCACGTACTGAACCGGAGACTCCAGCATCTTGCCAGATCATCCAGAAAGCCTTCTCTAGAACGGGGGCATTTTCCACCGGAGTGTCCGAAAATATGACGTAGTGTCCTCTGGCCCCTCTCTGGAAATCGAAACTGTGGTGTCCAGTATTTCGTGCCCCTCATGTCCAGAGGCCATGGACATGGGCCGGGCGCTGTGTCCGCGAGACTCATTCTCCTCCCGTGCCCGCATGTGTCCAAAGATAGTGGACACAGGTCGAGCGCTGTGTCCGCAAGACCCATTCTCCATTCCACACTCGCGTGTGTCCAGTTGCCGTGGACACAGGCCGGATAGTGTATCCACATGACTTTCACTCCAGTCCACATTGCACACGCCCAGCGGTTGAGGACACTGTCTGGGCTGCTGAGTCCCCGAGGTTTTTCCTTCGTTGCTCGTGTCTAGCGACCATGGACACGAGCTGGGCTGCATGTCCATGGAGCTTTTCCTGACTCCGGCCTAGGACACATTGTTTGCCTCACTGCCACTTCACCACAGCCCGGTTTTCAGCAATCTTTGTATCGTTGGACGCGGCCTTACAAGCTCCACACTCTAGAATCCTAATCCTTAAGGATTTGCTTCTCAAATTTTCTTCGATGAACTATTTTTTTTTTTGCTCTTAGTGGTAGACTTAATCATTGTTTGTTGCGTATAGCTGACGAGGAACTCGAGGAAGGGGAAGTTGAAGACCCAAAGTACGAGGAGGAGCTCGAGGATGTCACTGAAGGCAAGCTCTAACCCTTCGGTCATACTGAACCCATGATTTGCTTGCATACCTATAGGGCCTGTTGCTTGCACCTTTACTTTATTTATGCTAAAATGTTATGTAGGTAAATACCCTACTTGTTTGAATGTACTTATATTATTGTCAGTTACATGCTGATCATAATAGAAGCGCTCCTTGTAAACCATTGGTAACACACCCTTGCCAGCCATAGGAACTTCATTCGTTGAATATTTTAATGAACGAAAAGTTGCCTTGTAACTAGAATGCTTAGGACCTGTTTTTCAAAACTATACACCACCATACAACTACCAATTTTTGTGAAAGGTGTAAAAGGGTGGGTTTCGAGGTGTGAGTAAAGAAAAATCAGGGAGGGAACTAGCAACCCATGTAGGTGAAGATGGGGGAAAGATTTCTGGTTGTGGGGCGGGTCTCACAAAGGTGTTGAGCTAGGTGATTATGCTTCGGTCCAGTCCACCTGCCGTGGATGAGCACGCCGCCCCTGCCATATGAGGACCAGTTCGTTAACGCTTGACTTAGTGAATTCATGCAACCATAGAACCCGATATGGGTGGGACTTACCCCTCCTACTTAGGTTAAACCACCTTGAACCGCTTGGAGGTCAGCAGGACACAAGAGGCCATGAAAAGACGCGAGATGCTCGGGGTCCGGCTTTCGACAAAGTAATTACCCGTATCACGGGACCGTAAGCCCACGGATATAGCCCTTGGTTTATGTGCCTGGTATAGATGGAGACTAGGAGAAGACTTGGATGAGCATTCCCACGATCCGGCTCTAGGAAAGTACACTGTCGCGTCATCGGGAGGTAGTAACCCCGATGGGCCCATGGATGCATCTTGGGCGAAATCGGTGGAGACCTATGTAGATGTTGGAGTAGGCGTTATGCACTCCTTGCTTGCGAAAGGATGCATAGCCTGTGGGTACAGTGTATAATCTCTGCACAGTGTAAAAATCCTTTTGAAATAGCCGTTGTCACGATATTGGCACACTAATGTTCGGGTACATAACGATTAGATTTTTATGACTCCTTCATGAGTGTGTGGGTGTAGTAGCCTGTGTTTTGGATTTTTGATAGTTAAATGCCTCGGCACACCACGGAGACGTGCCTGCGCCCGGTTAAAACTTGGAAATTGATGGAGTGGATTAATTTCTTTCACAGGTCCAACAACTAAAATATGACAAAGAAAGGGGTTTTCCTCCACTGTTTTGAAATCTGTCCTATAGGAAACCATAAATGAAAATTTTGCTTTATGTTGAAAACAGAACCCTTGCCGCCCAAGTATCAATACACCATGCATATATTTGTATATCCCTCTCTTGTTAGAGCCTGCTGAGTACTTCTAGTACTCACCCCATGCTGAAAATTATTTAGATGAAGATGAAGAGGAAGAAGACGGCATTGATGGCGACGATGTTTAGAAGTCTCATTCTGTGCTCAAGCTGTTGTGTTCGTGTTGTTGTATTCGAATAAGAGTTGATGTGATCAACGTCCTGTTTGTAATCTAAAGACTTGTATGATGGACCCAGTAGTTTGGACACCCCATGCAATAAATCTGTCATGTATGTGTGATGTTGTCCCTCTATGGCATGTTCTCTCTACTAACCCTATGATTTGTAAGTTAATGCCAAGCATTCTAGATTTGGGGTGTGATACAAAGATAAATGGATAAAAGGTGATACTAGCGGTTACTTTACAAAAGTAGGATAGACAATAAATTTCAGCACAACTAAAATATTGTCACCTTTTGTAGATCGATGTGCAATATGTTTCTTTTTATTTTCAGCAATACCTTTCTACTTGTTATGATCCCTCTCATCTTAGGCTATACATGGAACATTGTGTATCTCTTCTTGTATCACGTTCATCTTCTTGTTTGATCTCAATTTCCTGCAAAATATTAGGTGCAATAAAAGGTACACTAGAAAACTCCTCCCCCATAGAGTGTACATCGCAACTAGACATAATTCAGAAGTCATATATAAACTGCCACCAAGTCGAATTACTATCAACTAAAGCTCTAGCAACATTCAAAAGCTTTCTCCTTTCACACATAGGGCATTGTCCAAATATATTATCCATCTCTCTCTTTCAAGCAATATATTTAAAAAATCTAAACCATTATAAAAAAGAAGAGATAAAAAAATAGAATTACTCATAGAAGGATATAATGTAGCAACAGTCTGAACCTCATGAGTCTTTTGTTCACGGGTGACATCTCTCTGAGGTGAATTATATTTCTCAAGGTTGGCCAACATATTGTCCACATACTCAATATGTTTTTTAAAGGTTGCATCGAGATTATTAAGGACTCTTTGCAAAGTACTACTCACATTGTATTGACCTCTTTTCCTTTCTAATATGGTTAGAAAAATAGCATATAGACAGCACAAAATATTATTGCTACAACTACAGTGGGATGGGTGGTGAAAATTCTGCAAAAGAGAATACCATACCAAGCTCTTGCAAAGTTTTTACCAAAGCAAAGCAAAGGATGGTGCAACGGGTAGCTGGAGAAACTTGGAATCATTGGTGTAGCAATTGCAAGGTTGAATACAGTGCTGAATAGAGGTGAATATGGAGAGCTTGGAGGGCTGAAAAATTATTAGTGGAACACAATTCTATAACAAATAGTAGTATTGAATAAGTATTTTAAGTATTATGTTCTAGTTGCTGACCCAATCTTATAAAAAATCTATATGTTACAAGAATATGAATGAAGATATCAAAGAGCATCAATACCACAAACGATAACGCTCCAAAAATTAGCAAATTGTTCAGCACTTGAAAAATAAGCAAAAGTTAATTTCCGGCTTTTTGATGTTCAAAATTTTTTATTTTTCTCTTATTTTTTGATATTTTTCTCTAAACCCGAAGCACAAAAGATGGTAGACTACCCAATTTCATATCAATATGATGAAAGATGTGGCCTAAAGAAAATCTCAAATTTCTGTTAAATCTGTTCTGAGGGCACGAAAACAGAAACTCTTGATTTGAAATAATTAAATATAAAGCATTTAGAGGGTGGGAATTTGGAGTCCAGAAACAAAAGTTATGACTACTTTAATGACACATCTCTGTATTAGGTTTTTTTAAAGGTTGAAAACAGTTTCAGATTTCAAATTGGGTGTGAAGTTTGTATATGATTTTGTGACAAAAGCTTGTGGATGGTTGAGGTGGATGATGATGATCTCTTAGTCATTGAAACAAGGGATGGTTGAAAGACTATAGACTCTGAAATAAAATTATGCAAAGGCTAAATACAGCTTGGACAAGGGAACACCTAACGATCTATTATTTTTTGTGTTGCGGCTTTTCTGTGGACGATAGGATGAATGTAAAATCGATAAGGATAGATGTAAACCTAACGGTATTTCTGAAGCTCAGATTATCACTTGATGTGTACGTAATCTCTGATCTTCAGGTCGTGGTAACTCTCGATTCAGTGGAGATGCGATACACAATCGATCTGGTCTCAAATCAACACGATTCGAACCTTGCAATTGCCGCACAACTTCTCTTCTGGTTATCAACCGTGCACACATGATTGACCTCACTAAGAAGGCTAATTTCAGCCTACGAATCGAAGAACACAAGCACGAACAAGGAGAAACGCAACTCAATTGTGATATCTAGATTAAACTCATGAAGTTAGAAATCAACAAATCGTCAAATAACGAAACTATTTCATAACAGATTAAAAACTAATAAAAACCTAAGTCTAATTATGGAGGATACTTTTTATATATAGATTAGGACGTCTTTAGGGAAAAACTCTAATACTAATAGGCCTAAGAAAGATACACGGCTTAAAGACTAAAAAAATGGTGTCACAGCACCCTGACAGATTTTGAATGTCTATTGTTTTGACGAGTCCGAGTGCTCGGGCTACGCTACGGTAGGGCAACTGATGTAATCGGGAAAGCAATATAATGCATTATCACTCCGCTATGGAAAAAATATGACATAATTCCTACGAAATAAGTATGACAACTTGTATTAATACAAGCGGAGCTACAGAAAAAACAAATTCTGATGATGTATTAAAGCGGCAAAAAAGTAACATGTGGCGTTTAAACAGGTTCAAGTAATAAAAGTATTGTACCAACATGTACCTTCTATTTTCTGTTTCATAATTAGAATTTTAGTCAAAGTATAACACCGTAGAGATAGAGAGATGACAGTAGTTTAAGTCACCGCTATAGATGTTTGAGTCACCATTCAGCACTGTGTGAAAGTTAGGGAGTCTTTGATATGGACGGCGATGCATCAACGCTATGGGAGTTGGAATCACCATGCAGTGTTATGCGAAGGGCTTTAAGAGAAAGCGATTTCAAAACAAACAGAGATGGATAGATCTACTGTTTTTTATATTAGAGATAAAATTTTAGGAATAGAATTTGTAACACCAAAAATAGAGATAGAATTTGTGACAAAAAAGATAGGTGACATATATAAACTTATTTATTAAGAGAGATTATTATAAAGAAAATGTTATCTATGCTCTAAATCCTGCTCCATGGATCGGAGGGATATTTGTCGAACGCTGTGATGCTTTACAATCCTGTGCCAGCCGTTATAGGTGTTGACAGCTTTGGCGAAAGCTTCAGTCCATTTCATCTATGCGCCACTTGTTTACTTCTGGAATATTGGCACGATCTACAGTCACAACGTCCAAGCCGATAGCTGCAGCCTCAGAAACTTCGACATCCATTTGTCTCCGACATAGCTTTCTCACTCACATATGCAGGCGCGGAGATATCGAAGAGACTTGGACGACACGCATATGTATCACACGCCATACTGCCGCCGGGCAATTTTTTCGTTGCGCGAATGTCGGTATCACAATGCAATCAATTCCAACACAGAAGCGGCCAAATACGAATACTACAATATTTTCTAAAGAAAAGTACCGTCACATAAGTTTTACGAGACCCCACGAATATTATAATAGCTGGGCCTGCTGCAATCGGTATCCTCTAGGGAGATTTAATTTGTATACGCGCAAAACTACAATCTTATTGCAGGACGAATTGGCGCGTGGCGAAGTATCCTAAGCGCGTCCGGCTGCTCCGGCAGCAGGCGCGGTCGTCGTCAAGCTTCAGGCGTCATCGGGAGCTGTGTTCGAGGCCCGCGTTTTAATCAAAGGCAAATCCAAGCCATTGCGCTTTGGCCTAGGATTTCCGGGACCGCGCGTGCATGGATGAATTCTCCTTCTCCTGTTCCGGCACGCATCCGCGCCGGCGGAGCTCTCGCGGGCCACTCCCCAGCCGTGACAACTCCACCTCCTTTGCTGGTACGCCAGGCGCACGGCGCCAGGGCGTCGATGACATGTCATGGCAGAGCTCGGTATCGTGGCAGCCGGACACGTCGTGGGCGCAGCCCCACGGTCTCGGCGCCGCCGTTGGGCCATGGGCGCCTGCCGCGAACAACGGCGCGTCGCGGCGGGGTCCGGCCCTGTTCCACCGGACAGCGAGGGACTACTACTTGTCAAAGCGGTCTAGCCGGATGTACCGCAACCGGTCATCAGCCGTGCTCCAGACCCGTGGGGACAGCGCTGGCAAGCGGCTAGAGTTGCAGAGCGTCGTAACGGACGCGAGCCGCGCCATCGTCGTGGCCCCCAACACTTCGTTCGCCAGCAACGACGAGGTCTTCAGCGGCGCCACCGTACCTGGTCGCGGCTCGGGTGATCAAGCGATGGTGAAATACAGAGACACTTGTAACAACGCCGTGTCCCGGGAAGTCTCCTTCTCTCGCGACAACCATGACCAGCTCTACGTCACTCCCGTGCGGCGGGACGCGCCCAGCTTCGGCTACGACATCAGCGTCACCTCATACAGCAGGAGCCGATACTATGATGAAGATGATGGTGGTGGAGATTATGAATATGACGATGAGGACGACGGTGAGCTCGACGTTAGGGTCAGGAAGTCGATCAGCATCGCGGGTCTGTTCAAGTATTCAACGCCTCTGGACATCATGCTTCTGGTGCTCGGATGCATCGGTGCCATGATAAACGGCGGCTCGCTGCCGTGGTACTCGTACCTTTTCGGCAACTTCGTCAACAAGATTGTAACAAGCGACAAGACACAGATGATGAAAGACGTCAAGCAGGTGCTTAAGTGCCACGAGCAAATGTCAAGCTTTTCCTCCTTCCTACAGATTGACTAATAGTAGGACTACTCTAACTCTGCAACACGCGTTCCATTCAGATCAGCTTGTACATGGTGTTCCTTGCCGCAGTTGTTGTGGTAGGAGGGTATCTGGGTAAGAATATTGTTCTCCTTAGTCGACATATCATGAATGGCAATGATTCTGTGGTTTTGACTTTATATGCATGCAGAGATCACATGCTGGAGGATCATTGGCGAGCGTTCCGCTCTGCGGATGCGACGGGAGTACCTGAAGGCGGTGCTGAGGCAGGAGATTGGGTTCTTTGATACGGAGGTGAGCACGGGAGAGGTGATGCAGAGCATCTCCAGTGATGTTGCTCAGATCCAGGAAGTCATGGGTGAGAAGGTAACAGAATAGACGGAGCAGAACAATGGTCTTTTAATGGCTACTCATAAACATATCTAGCCGCTTCACTAATTCATTTGTTATCCTTGTAATACAAGATGGCAGGCTTTGTGCACCACGTCTTCACCTACATCTTCGGCTATGCAGTTGGATTTGCCAAATCGTGGAAGATTGCTCTCGCTGTCTTTGCAGTTACGCCAGTGATGATGTCATGCGGCATCGCCTACAAGGCCATCTACGGTGGCCTCACCGCCAAGGAAGAGGTCGGCACACTCCCTTTGTCATCTTAAACAGCATTTTTTTTCCAGATTTCTGTGTAACAGAATTGATTATGGTCATCTGATCTTTCTTTTCTTTTCGCTGTGGCTCGTGTTCGATGATCAACTAGACATCGTACCAACGTGCCGGCAGTGTGGCCCAGCAAGCAATCAGCTCGATCCGAACCGTTCTATCCTTCGTAATGGAGGACAGGCTGGCTGATAAGTACACCGAGTTGCTGAACAAAGCGGCACCCATCGGCGCAAAGATGGGCTTTGCCAAGGGCGCCGGGATGGGGGTGATCTACCTGGTGACATACTCTCAGTGGGCGCTCGCGTTGTGGTACGGCTCTCAGCTCGTTGCCAAGGGTGAGATCAAAGGCGGCGATGCCATTGCCTGCTTCTTCGGGGTGATGGTCGGAGGAAGGCACGTACAGCAAACCTACCAAACGCCTCTCCTCTGCACAGCATCTTATCGTGCTCCTTTCCCTGCTAACGCCTGGAACTTGGCAACGCAGGGGTTTGGCGCTGTCGCTGTCGTACTACGCGCAGTTTGCACAGGGGACGGTGGCAGCTGCGCGTGTGTTCGAGATCATTGACCGCGTGCCTGAAATCGACCCGTACGGTGGCAGCGGGCGGACACTGCCGTCTGTGCGGGGCCGGATCGAGTTCAAGGACGTGGAATTCAGTTACCCAGCGCGGCCGGAGGCAATGATCCTGTACAACCTGAACCTGACCATCCCCGCGGCCAAGATGGTCGCACTCGTGGGCGTCAGCGGCGGGGGCAAGTCCACCATGTTTGCGCTTATCGAGAGGTTCTACGACCCAACGCGAGGTGATGCACTGAAACACTCGGCACTAGGCTCATGAAATGCGAAACATCATATGTCTCAGAACTTTTTTATGTGACCTGTGGTTGTGCTGGTGCAGGGTCGATCACGTTGGACGGGCAGGATCTCGGTTCACTGAATCTCAAGTGGCTGCGGTCGCAGATCGGTTTACTTGGACAGGAGCCTATCCTCTTTGCGACCTCCATTATAGAGAACGTGATGATGGGGAAGGAGAACGCAACGAGGCAAGAGGCCATAGCAGCCTGCACCAAGGCGAATGCTCACACCTTCGTTCATGGCCTTTCCGAAGGCTACGATACGCAGGTGAGCAGAACGAAATTCCGGTCACAATATCAGTAACGTTTGATCAATGTACCTTGTTCTGACCGCTGTTGTTTTTTTAGGTCGGCGATCGTGGGACTCAGCTGTCGGGAGGCCAGAAGCAGCGCATAGCGCTCGCGCGCGCCATCATCCGCGACCCGCGCATCCTACTGCTGGACGAGCCCACCAGCGCTCTCGATGCCGAGTCCGAGGCGGTGGTTCAGCAGTCTATCGACCGCCTCGCCGCGGACCGCACTGTGGTCGTCATCGCTCACCGCCTCGCCACTGTCCGTCACGCCGACACCATTGCCGTACTAGACCGTGGGGCCGTCGTGGAGTCCGGCAACCACACCAAACTCATGGCCCAGGGCGGCCCCTACGCTGCCTTAGTGAAGGTTGCATCGGAAAACAGCAGAGTCGACTCTAGCGAAGCCAGTAAACCAGGAGCTGCCGGTGCGGCATACAACAGCTTCACGGACGAGTCGGGCAGCGACTTCTCCGTGTCCAAGTCAAGGTACGGATTTCACACTATTCAAGAAGAGGTGGTGCAGAATGATGCGCGCGCTATGAATAACGACGACAAGGTCAGGATGTCCGACATATGGCACCTGCAGCGGAGAGAAGGACCCTTGCTGATACTTGGATTTCTGATGGGCATTCACGCCGGCGCGGTGTTCTCTGTGTTCCCACTGCTGCTGGGCCAGGCCGTCGAGGTGTATTTTGACGCGGACAAGTCAAAGATGAAGCGGCAGGTGGGATATCTGGCGACAGCCGTGGTTGGTCTCGGCGTGGCCTGCATCTTGACAATGACAGGGCAGCAGGGTCTGTGCGGATGGGCGGGCGCTCGGCTCACCATGCGTGTCCGTGACCGCCTCTTCCGCGCCATCATGCGGCAGGAGCCCGCGTGGTTCGACGACGAAGACAACGCGATGGGTGTCCTCGTGACGCGGCTCGCACGGGACGCCATCGCGTTCCGGTCTATGTTCGGCGACCGGTACGCCGTGCTACTGATGGCTGTGGGTTCGGCCGGCGTCGGTCTCGGCATATGCTTTGCGCTGGACTGGAGACTCACGCTGGTGGCAATGGGCTGCACGCCTCTTGCACTTGGGGCAAGCTACCTCAACCTGCTCGTCAACGTCGGTCCAAAGTCGGACGACGGCGCGTACGCGCGGGCCAGCAGTATTGCCGCCGGCGCCGTGTCTAACGTGCGCACGGTGGCCGCTTTATGCGCCCAGAGCAATATCGTCGCCACGTTCGACCGGGCCCTGGACAGACCCATAGCCAAGGCTCAGCGAAGATCACAATTCATGGGCGTCATCCTCGGACTCTCGCAAGGCGCCATGTACGGCGCCTACACCGTGACACTCTGGGCCGGCGCGCTCTTCATAAACCAAGATAAGTCATCATTTGGCGACGTGTCAAAGATCTTCCTAATCCTTGTCCTGAGCTCCTTCTCTGTCGGCCAATTGGCCGGCCTGGCTCCCGACACGTCCGGCGCGCCTGTCGCCATCGCCGGCATACTATCCATACTGAAACGCCGGCCAGCAATCAATGAGGATGGGGACAAACGGCGAACGATCAAGGATGGCAGACCCCTCGACATCGAGCTGAAGCAAGTGACCTTTGCATATCCCTCGCGCCCGAACCTGACTGTGCTTAATGAATTCTCGATGCGTGTCAAGGCGGGGACTACGGTTGCGGTGATCGGTCCAAGCGGCAGTGGGAAGTCAACGGTGGTGTGGCTGGTGCAGCGGTTCTACGACCCCGTCGGCGGGAAGGTGATGGTCGGTGGCGTGGATGTCAGGGAGCTGGACCTAAAGTGGCTCAGAGGGGAATGCGCTTTGGTGGGCCAGGAACCGGCTCTGTTCAGTGGGTCCATCAGAGAAAACATCGGTTTCGGCAACCCAAAGGCCTCATGGGCAGAAATTGAAGAGGCTGCCAAGGAGGCCAACATCCACAAGTTCATCGCTGGGCTTCCCCGAGGCTACGATACTCAGGTAAAATTTTATACTTAATTTCATAAAGGACAAAAAAAAACTAAAATTTTGATTCAATGCTTCACTTGTCAAAAGCACACTCCTCTATCTTCAAATTGTTATTGTTAGGATAATAATTCTAAGTACGTGGTGGCTAGAACATTTGTTCCATTAACTAAAAAAGACAACAATTCTAGTTTAAAAATGAACAAGATTTATTATGCTGAGATAAGAATTAAAAAAACAGAATACTATGCTGTCTAAAGCGTAGTTCCGCTACACTATTTAACATCGAATGTTGTTTTTAATTGGAAAACATGATTTATTCTAGTATTGTACGCATGTACTCCTATGGAGTATGTTTCTTAAGTAGTGCTTGCTCTGGGCAGGTCGGAGAGAGTGGAGTCCAGTTGTCAGGAGGTCAAAAACAGAGGATCGCAATTGCACGAGCAATCCTTAAGCAGTCCAGGATACTACTTCTGGACGAGGCCAGCAGCGCGCTTGACCTCGAGTCTGAAAAGCATGTGCAGGAAGCCCTCAAAAAGGTCTCTCGGCGCGCAACGACGATTATGGTGGCGCACCGCCTCTCCACTGTGCGCGAGGCCGATCGCATTGCCGTCGTCAGCAAGGGGAAAATTGTGGAGTTCGGAAGCCATGACGGGCTTCTAGCCAACCATCGCAACGGCTTGTACGCATCGATGGTGAAGGCAGAGGTGGAAGCGCAAGCATTCGCATAAATGGTCGCACATCCTGAAAAGTTCAGCACCCCTTTAGACATTATGATTATTTCTCCGTTCTTTACGACATGTACTAGGAAATTTGGTTATTTTAACTGTGAGAGTAGAATCATTCAAATGCTACCTCCATAATCAATTTAATAAAGAGAGGTTCTATTGGCTGATCTATTTCGCTTACAGTCTTGGAGCATTTGTTTTAGATATAATATTGGAAAAGGGGCAATTGCATGGTTGCCCTTATTTTGGAAGCTAATTCTGAAAATAGACTCATTTTTTAAGATTTTACAAAAATAGACATGTTTTTTGAATTCGAATTTGCTAGTTATCCCTGTTCTATTATGCCCTTTTAATGGTGTTAAATGGCATGTAACAAGTTTTTCTCTAAGTCTTCCCCTCCTTTCCTAGTTGTCTTACACCCCATTTGAAACGCAGAAATTTTACAAGAATTTCATAGAAATTTCACAGAAATTAGTTCAATTTTACAGAAAATAAAAGAATTAAAAAAATTTCTCCGTTCTAAACGGGGCCTTAGTCTCAATGAGATCTCGAAGAGGTAGGACTCGGCCTCCAGGTCGCCAGACGTCACCGTGCTGCTACCGCCGCCTCCGATTTCCTTCCTGCACTTGCTCATCCGCAAGACATCCATCCACCCGGAGTCCACGCGACCCATGCAGAAGAGGTCGCCGCTGTCAACGATGTAGAAGCCTAGGGAGCTGCCGCAGCCGTCGCTTCCCGAGGCCGTGCACACGAAGCAGGGGTTGGCCGTGCGTCGGGCGTTCGTCGGTGCGTACCGGAACTTTCCCTACCCGAGGTTGCCCAGCGCCATCCCGTCGAAGCTGGAGGCCGGCTCGCCTGTGCCGCGTGCCTCGCTTGCCCGC
>BCLG01001158.1:77145-108558 GCA_001602295.1 Zoysia matrella | reverse complement strand
TTATGACATAATAAAGCATATCATAACACATATAAAAAAAATACATTTTAAATTTTTTATTATTATTTTGAATATAGTTTTATATTCCACAGATTAATTTACTATTAAATTACTTTCCCTATAAAAATAATAATAATAAATTTATAATTATTTTTTAAATATGTGCTACTATGTGCTTTATCATCTCGTAAAGTTTGGTACAGAGAAAAAAAAAGACAAATTGCATGAGAAGGTTAATTAACCTAAGATCACGTTTTGACGGAGTAAAATAAATCAAAACCTACTTTAGTGGGTTATTTGAATTTTGGCTATACTTGAGAGGAGTAAATTAGATTTTATCCTTTTCAAATAATTTTTTAATTAGTTTAATCTTTAGAATTTGTTTTCGGTAACAGAGTTATAAAGTAGGGGCAAACAACAGGTTTGGATTAAAAAGCAGGTTCATTTTTGCACTTGAATCGGTGGACTTATAATACTAATTCTGCTACGAACTTAAACTACAAGACTTGAACAAAACGGAAGCAAACCTAAACAAATCTAGTAGATTAAAACCCTTAACAAGCTAGTGATATGACATAAACACTAAATAAGCACCAGCAGATAGCCACCAAAAGGAATCAAAGAATAACCTATCACACTACTGAACGGTAAGTAAATGCGGTAAGTATAGAAAGTGAGATAGAGAGTGCTCAGTGATTTTTTCCGAGGTCTTAGAAGGTAAGCGCTTTCCTCTAATTCTCGTAAGATCACTCCCGTCAAAGTCCTGTCCCTCCCGTCGTTACTGAAACGATGCTCACAAGGTACGCTTCACTCTCGGGGTGAAGATACTGGCGGCCCGACTATCGCACACAATACCCAAGCACTAGAGTAAGCCTTCAAAGCTCGTGCGCTCTCTCTTGATGTCCCTTTCGAGCGGAAGACTCGAAACCGCATACAAACTTGACGTCGTCTACCACAATCTCCTCAGAAGCTTGAACACGGACTCCTAACCAGACTAGGCTAGCCACACCAAGAGTAATAGGCAAATATCACTCTTCTTAAGCCCTACAAGCTCTAAAAGTGGATAAATGCTTCCTATCACTCTCCTACTAGCACCAAAGATCTCTAATCTTGCAATGTGCTCTCTTAGTGGTGTCCTTTGGCCTCTCACAACTTGACGTCAGCAATTCTGATCAAAGACACACAGAAAAACGTACCCCTCCACGGTTTAAATAGGCTCCAAGCCCAGAAACAACTGTTGAAACATGATATCATAAAGCTGACTATTTTATGCAATCATCGGACTGTCCGTTGACTCTTCTTCCTCCTCGATCAAAGAAGCACCCTCTCTAGAGTCCACTTCATAGGACACCGAACTGTTCGGTGCATATCTTCAATGGACTGTGCGGTAACTTTCACTTTAGGACTCATAGAGCCACCTTCTCTGGACTTTATCTTCTGCCTCACTGGACTATCCGGTCACTGCACCGACAGACTGTCCGGTGACTCTCCTCGACGACTCCAGAGAGCACTTCTCTTTAGACTACCTCCTTCAGGACTCAACGGACTGTCCAGTGACCTCACTAGACTATTCGGTGGCTGAATCTTTAGCTGATCTTGGGCTTCGGTCTTCGACTTAGTTCCTCTGTCATCTTTAGTGCTTTCTGAGGATCTAAAGAGCATTTACACCCTCTAACACTTGTACGACAGAAGACAAAAAACCTTACCTTTTTTAATAGTATCGACATTCCTATAGACTCTCTAATTAGTCTTTAGTCTTGGTCCTCCGAAGCCCAGTAACTCCTCTTCTAGGGTTCGTAACATGATGTAAAATTAACGAAGTGGTACCTACAATACAACCGTTACCTATGGTTGTTTATTCAATCATCAAAATCAATTCATACCTTTTAGTGGACTTCAAAGGTCATGAAGCTTACAACAAACACAAATAACATGGTTCCTTTAGGTAGATCAGCCTGAAATTAAACTGTAATTTGAAATTTATAAACTTTTAGCTCTGGAACAACAAGATTTACTGTTCCACTGAGTGAGCACCCCCTAAATGGGTGGTATACCTCAACAATCGCGATGTGCAGAAGAACTTCATGCAGTCCTATAGCAATGGAGGCATCTGCCATGACTGTTGGACCAACAAGGAACCTGACGGCTCATTGCAAATGCAGCAACGGTGTTCCCACAGGCAATAATCTGAAACTCCTTTGCTAGACTGGCTGGATCTGTATAGTAGTTGACTCCCATGGAGCTCTTTTGTTTTCTTTGTACAGCTTGTATCTTTCTTTGTTTCCCTTTTTTCTTTATATATAATATATTACCACAGCAGGAGCGTCTCCTGCTGTACAGATTAAAAAAAATAATCGTACAGTTTAAAAAAATGCTCAAAATGAAATAAATATAACACTCAGGGGTAAAATAGTTATTTCATCCCCCACTTAACACCGTTAGGGGGCAAAACTGACGGAAGGGTCAAATAAGGGATCAAAAATGGATTTTAGGCCATATAGGGAAGTTCAAATCGAAAAGGGCTAAGAAGGGAAGCATGACTTTTTTAGGGCCAAATAAGGAATTAACTTTAAGCCTGACACTTAATTCATATATTTCTTCTCTTTAAAAATGACATTGAACACAGGTCATAACATTTAGTTCTGTCAGTGTAAAAGAGTAATTACATCCCACCTAGTAATTTTTTATATACACATGGTAATCTCATAATAATGTTTAGACTTACCCAAGAAAAATTCAGACTGAGAATAGTAGGTACATGAATTGAGTGGTATGGGAGTCAAGGCAAGCTGCTATTATTGCTAATTCACAATGCAGATATAAGATAAGTAAATATACACAGTATTGCACTTCTGCTAACCAATCAGTGACTCTACAAATACTAATAGTAGCATTTAGACTAAAAATAGAGAGTGAATATCAGTTACTCCATTTAGCTTAAACCAAAGTCTCAGCACTTGTAACCAGAAAATTGTTTCCACATTAGTACTTAAACCAAAGGCTACCTGGCCACCCAGTGCTTAAATCAAAATACAGCGTTCAGATTGCAGGTTAAGACTACATCTTTGAAAACTAAAACAGGGATAGACAACTTACAGCTCCTTCAGGTGCTTTGGTTTAGAAATGGAGAAGGGGATGTCTCCATACAGCAAGTTGAAAGACAAATCCCTGCAAAGACAAGAACAAACAAAACCCGATTAAAATCTTCCTAATCTACATCATAAAGGTAAAAATAAAGAAGGCTTGTGTAGGGAAAGTACGTACAAATGTTTTAAGGAGACAAATGCCTTAAAACACTGAAGATTTCTTGCTAAGTATCGAAAAGGAGAAACTGGATAAAAAAAATGTAGCATTAGTTGGCTGAGATTTTTTTTTTTAAAAAAAAAGGGAGCAGATTTGGTCTGTGACGGTGTGACCCATCAGTTTCTTTTGGTTTCATTCCTGTTGCAAGCTGCAAAACCTGAGAATGGAGAAACGATCGGTTTTTGTTTCTTACTAAAATCAGGTTTCTGCACTTTCATGCTCAATTTTGCTGAAGAGGTGACATAAACTGCATTCAGTGACACAGAAATTTCACGCTCAATTTGGTTTGTGATACTGAATTTGATGAGCTGATTATGTAGCATGACTTGCATCGAACAATATAGTTGGAATCTAACAAAATTCTTCACAAGAGAGGCAGTTTTAATTCCTATGCCAAATTATGGAATCAAACAAATCACTTGCAGAGCATTCAGAAGAGAAGTGTGAAGAGATTAAGGGGAAGATGGAATCCTTACTAGAAACAAGTTGCAGAATGGGATCTGTTGGAGTTGGTGCTTGACGTGTTTCTTGCTTGCCCACTGGTTGCTCCTCTTCTGGTGCCGATGCTCCAAGTTGTTGCTCTGCGCGGCTTAGGTCGTCGCCCCACCCACCGCGCCGCGTCGTGGCCAATCTGCTCCGCGCCTCGCTCTGGCCCGTGCCCCACTCCCACTCTGGCTGCCACCGATGCGCCTGTACGCCCGCTCTGGCCGCTGCCACTGCACCCAGGCGCCTGCTCTGGCTGCAGCCGCCACGGCCGCTGCGGCTCCGTGCCTTTTGGGAGTTTTTCAACTGATTCTACGGGGTTAAGGCAAGGAAAAAACAAAACAGCCATTGGGCCTTGCTACAGCCCACCACATATTAAGCTCCGTTTGGAAAGCAGGAATTTTACAAAAAATTTACAGAAATTTTATAAAAACTAATTAAATTTCATAAGAAAAAACTCTAAACGAGGCCTTAGTCATCAGGTTAACCACAATATATGGTGACTAATAGTCACTTTATGCTTAGGTTTCTCAATTGACTTTTGGCAACCAAAGACATGAGATATTGGTTACTAAAAATAACAATTTAGTAACCAAATTTGTTGGTAGCTAAAGAGATGGTGGCTAATTAAGTAATTCTTGAATTTCTTGTAGTGGATCCCAAGATGCCAAAAGTATACCGTATAAGACAACAAATGACGGGACAACGGAGTAACGTCCAATGGGGAAGTAGTAGCATCTGTACTGTGTTTGCAAAATTAAAAAGAATCTAATTCCAAAAATAGCATGTTTTTCTGATATTAACATTGTTGATTATACTAATTGTATTTAGGTACTCAATTGTGTAAACTTAAATGTTTACACAATTATTACACGCATAGCGATGTACCATCTCTGTTTTAAATTATAAGCATTTCAGAGTTTAGTTAAGATTAAATTCATTTAATTTTTACTAATAATATCTAAAAATTACATAATTTCTAATATAAAAAGATAGTTTCTATGAAAGCTTATTTCACAATGCATAAAAAAATTTATATGATAAAATATTATTATTTCTTCATTACTAATGGTCATAGACTAAACCTAAAAATGCTTATATTTTATAACAGAGAGAGTAAAAGAGTTCAAAATTATGTGAACAAATTTAGTCATGTGAAACGAGTCAAGGGAATAAGTGCCACGAAAAAACAGGAAATTAACTTTTACACTGTGAACACCACAAACATCTAATACAATACATTGGCATCGAGCACCAGGTTGTGCGTAGGAGACTAAAGTACAAAAACTATGCACCACAAACAAGCGAAGAGATTCGATTTTGGTCCCTCACTTTGCTAAATGGACCACTCTCTGCCAGGGAGTATGAGTTATGACCCTCGACGCTGATGCGCAAGCGCAATGGCCAGACATATTAAGATGACAGAGTACAGCAACTAGAGCTTGGAGTTCCCGCCGATATTGATCACGAAACGGTAGCGCACGTCGTTGCGCGCCAGCCGTGCCAGCGCCTCGTTGATCCCCGCCGTGGACACGAGCTCGATGTCGCAGGTGATGTTGTGCTCCCCGCACAGGTCCATCATCTCCTGTGTCTCCTTCATGCCGCCCGTCATGCTTCCACTTACCGTTCTTTTCCCTGCGGACATCATTATTCATTAGAAGCTCAGAACCACCGAATTAGACATGGTCTCACATATACGGAGCAAGCTAGTAACAGAGTATGCAAGGAGTCATTTTAATAGATCCCCGATCTGTTTATTAAAGTTTAAATGCTTGAAGGAAACCCGCAAAATAAATCCTGAAGCAATCTGTGTCTTAGCCCATGAATACCGGATATAGCTATGCAGTAAAGAAAAACAAAAGTATCTTGGTAAATGGCTCACCGAAGATGAGAGGAAATGATGGGAGCTCGACTGGTTGATCCGGTGCGGCGACGAGCACCAACTTGCCGTTTACCTTGAGCAGCTCCAAGATTGGACCCAACGAGTGCTTCGCGGAGATCGTATCAATGATGTAGTCCAGGCACCTTGCCTTGGCCTAACGATGAAAGCAGCTATAGAAAATTAAATTTTGACTTCCACTGACTGCCCGTTTCCGGTGAGTTACGTGCTAGTTTCGCCGTACCTGCATCTGTTTCTGATTGCTACTGACGATAAAGTCATCAGCCTTGAGTCTCTCCCTGGCCTCCCGCTCTTTCGCCGGCGATGTGCTGATGACGGTGACTTTGAGACCGAACGCCTTGCCGAACTTGACCGCAACATGGCCGAGCCCACCCAGACCCACAACGCCGAGGCTCCCGCCGGACTTGAGTATGCCATGCTGCTTCATCGGGCTGTACACCGTGATGCCCGCGCACAGCAGCGGCGCCGCCGCGTCCAGCGGCAGGTTATCGGGGATCCGGACCACGAATCTCTTGTGTGCGACGATCATGTCCGAGTAGCCGCCGTACGTGACGGTGCCGTCCCAGAAGATGCCGTTGTAGGTCAGGGTCACCTTGTCGCAGTAGTTCTCCTCGTAACGATGGCAGTGCTCACAGTCGAGGCACGACGCGTAGATGCACCCCACGCCGACGCGGTCACCGACCTTGAAGCCGGAGACGTTCGTGCCCACCTTTGTGACGACGCCGGTGATCTCGTGGCCCGGCACGACAGGGTACATCGTAATGCCCCAGTCGTTTTGTATGAAGTGGAGGTCCGTGTGGCACATGCCGCAGTACTGCACCTTGATCATCACGTCGTCCACGCCCGTCTCCCTGCATGTGAGGCGCCAGAATGAATGAAGTGAACATTTTGAAACGGGTTAAATCCTTTTTTCGCTTTCGTTTATGTTGCAAGTTTGGAATGCCACAGTATATGTATGCATCGAAAGAATGTCATGGACAGCAAATGGATGGGTACCTTCTCTTAAAGGTGAAGGGCTCGATTTTGCCGGACTCGTTCATGGCTGCCCATCCTACCACGGTCTGAGTATGGTTTGGGGTGACCTCCATGACTTCTTTGCGTGTATGCCTTCAGAGCGAGTGAGCGATGAAGCGAGCGAGAGCGAGAGAGGAAGGAGGTTCGCGGGCGGCCTTTGTTTGATGTTCTGATGAAAAGCTGCAGTGGCACCGGCTATTTAAAGACGAGCAAAGCTGTTGACCAGTTACCAACTGTCCACCTCTAAAAGCCTTGTGTTGGATCACATGGCTGTGAGTTTTCAAGTTTCATACTTGACCTACGATGGTTAGAATATGATGTCACTCCCGTATCGTTTAAAACAAGCCAGTCGGTTCAAAACAGCTTCGTAATTCTCATTAAAGTATCTTCTGCTTATAGCTATTTTTTACTCATCTGATATAACTCATAACCTACTGCAGAATTCCGAAGTTCGATACAATTTTTGGCATTTCTTTGAAACACTACCTTAGGGATCCTACAAGTTTGATTCTGTTACAACATCTTCAGACAATGCCAGAGAGCATCCTGCTAGTCTTTGCTGGCCCCAAAATAAAATGATAATAAAACAGAGAAAGGATACCTACTGCAACTCCTGATGTATTGCTCAGTTGTTATGTTAGCTAAATGTATTTGTCTTGCGTCTCAAGAATCGTGGTGCCATGGATTCCCGTCTTTTGGCTCAACTACAATAAATATTTACTCCCATCAGTTTTCAACTATTATCGACTTTGATTTTTAATTTTATATTTTATAATTCATCTTATTCAAAAATATTATAAAAATATCATACATTTGTTATAGTTTGCTTTATTACTTAAAGACCATTTATATCATACATTTGTTATAGTTTGCTTTATTACTAAAGACCATTTAAATAAATTTGAACTAGTTTTAGAATAAAATAAATGATTAAATTTTTTTAAAAAGAAATAATAACAACAGTTAAAAAACGGAGTGGGGTATCAGTGTAGTTGTGCCGAACGGGACACGACCCATCTGTCGCTACCGGCTACTCCTACAAATCTGGCCACACGGCTCGCGCTCTGATCTGTGCTGCCATGGTCCTCGTCGTCTCCTGTCCAAGCATTTCACACGCGGACTGTGCAGGAATCTTAATCATGTGGAACCTATTTCATGAGACCATGCTGCGTGCAGTCCCCGTCCACGTGCTTTGTTTCACACAGTTTCCTTTCTCTGATCTCTTTTAATTTCCCTGCTCACCTAGCATATCTTGATCCCTGCTCCGTAATGTACAGTAAAAACGGTTTCATTGACATAAAGTCCAAAGCACTCGTAGTACTGCAGGTAAGAGTAGTCCTGTTCGACACGTATATCATCATCTAGTGTGAGTTAATTGGCATCTTCTTCCGTCGAAACATAGAAGAAATATCCTTGAACATTATCGGTAATTTCCTTCAAAAATACACGTAGTACCGGTCTCTCAACCAACGTTCTTCCCCGGTTTTTACACGGAAAAGGCCAGAATTATTGAGAAAAAAACTGAGAAATTGGAACGAAGGGACCACGCGCGACACGACGAGGGAGCAGCTTAGTTTCGTGAAACTTCATTTGTGAAAAAGCTGGACCAGGAATGAAAAAGAAAGGATCGAGCACCTAACCGAGTCAGACCCTTTGATTTGTTAATGGAGCACGCGTCACGAATCACTAGTGGGGAAGGCGAGACTGACTTGACCGTGAGAAGTGGCCGTGGACCACTTGGCCTGGCTTGGTCACATCTCCGCGTGCACACAGCACACCGCTCTGTTAGTGCGACCGGAGATTACCAGGGGAAATTAGGTGGGCAGGTTCTCGGCCATTCACGTGACGTTTCCTACTGGTACCGGATGTACGATTCTATGGTCAGCTTGGTAGACAAGGACAATTTTCGGACGAGATGCTTAATTGAGACCTTCATTTGTCGCCCCCTTGTTTCTCCTCTTAATTTTTTCTTCTGTTTCTTTTTCTTTTACTCTCTCTGTTCGCAAATTAATGTCGAATTAAAAAATCAACTTTGATTATTTATCTTATTAAAAAATTAATTCAAATTTAAAAAATTATATTGTAATTCAAATATCTTTGATGATAAAGCAAATTATAGTAAAATATATGAAATTTATCATATTTTTGAATAAGAAGAATGATCCAAGTTTATGTTTGTAGGCAATGGCAACATCTTTGAGAACAGGGGAGTATCATATTTCATTCTTTCCTAGTTTTTTTCGTTGTGCTCCCTTAGTTTCTAAATTGATGCCGCTGTTGAGTTGTAACATCAACTTTGATCATTCGTCTTATTCAAAAATTATGATAAATTTCATATATTTTAATATAAATATGCTTTATCATCAAACTAGTCAAACGCCCGTGGGTTGCTACGGATCAAAACAACCAATACAACAACAATAAAATTATTTATAATCCAATGTCCGTTCTCCGCTGCTATAGGCGCAAGGTAATTCGACGGTCCACGATACTCGCTTTGTTTGAAGTATGGTTACATGCTCGTGCTCCACCACGGACAAATTTAAATAGTTTACAATCATCATAATAAAAGTATCATAATATAAAAACCTAAACTGTGAGGAATAGATACGGTTAAGGTTTCATTTAATATGAAGTTGGAAAAACGATCCTAAACAACAAAATGCATACAGATACACTCTCCCTATATTCTTTCCCTAAAAACAAAATCTCCAGCACTACCGTTCTAGAACCTAGTTTTACTATTGTTACCTGTGTCAAGTCCACCGAGGAAATGCATAGCACTACGAATATTGTCAATAGATGCTCCAGGTCAACATCAACACTCAAGTTGTCCGGTACAGTACCGGAGTGTCCGACAAGCCCTCTTTGGACGCGAAATTTTGCTCACCGGAGTCTTCGGCAATGTGTCGGAGTGTTCGATACCCGAATTCTGTTTTTGGTATTTTTTACATCAAATAAGAGCTAATTTGTTTTTTAATCAAGGAGATCGTGGCTTTATAGACCACCTCACCTCTATATAAAGAGGTTTAAGGCCGATTGAGGAAGAAACCCAATCCATTCTATCAATCACCTCTTTACTTTTTACCTTTCCAACCCTAATCCTCTTTTAACCCCTTTTGTTGTTCATCCACCGGTCTCCACAGCTATAGATGACATCCTAGGGCCTGCCAGATGATGAGGACATCCCATCATTAAATACATACGATGCTTCTCCACCTATTATAGATAGTTTAATCACAAGAGCTCGTGCACGACAATTAAATTTTGACGTGAGCTTGTTTCTAAACACATGTCTTTCTTCATTTGAGAATAGATTGCTACCTAATGATTTTATCTTAATTAGGAACTTTGGAGAGGATCAAAGGAAGCATGAAGAAGGATTTGAAGATGCTTCGGACCAACAAGACACGTTGAACCCCGGAGGAGATTCAATCTAATTCGGAGTCGAGTTATCCTCGGATTCTAGGGAGCAGTTCATACTAAAACGGACGCCCAGGTCGCATACGAGAGCTATTTTAGACGTTCTAGATATGGTTGGAAAGCTAAGAAGATAACCTTTTCAATGTCACTGGTCTCATCTTCAAATTCGACCGGAATCGGTGAGAATCATTAAAACAACAGGACGTCCAGAAACTTGCTCGGTGCTGCGACACTATCTTTTGGCCTTTGGGCTTTGTATCTTTTCTAGGCCCATTAGTCTTAGGGTTTGTCTATAAGGTCGACTTAAACTCTATAAATTTAGTAGCTGCCATAATTAGAGATAGGTTTTGATTAGTTTTCTTCTGTTTTCAAACAGTTTCACCGTTTGATGGCTTATTGGTTATCCAACTTCGTGATTCAATTCAGATTTCGCAAGTGAGTTGCGTTTTTGTTCTTGCTTGAGTTTTTTGATTCGCAGGCAGAGATTAGTTTTCTTGACGAGGTCAATCGTGTGCGCACGGTTGATAACCAGAGGAGAAGTGGTGCTGCGGTTGCGGGGTTCGAATCGTATTGATTTGAGGCCAGATCGATTGTGTGTCGCATCTTTGCCAAATCGAGAGTTATCACGACTTAACGGAAGATCGGGAACCACGTACACATCAAGTGGTAATCAGAGCTTCAGGTATACCGTCAGGTTCACATCTATCCTTGTTTATTTGGCATTCATCCTATCATCCACAGAAAAGCCGCAACACAAAAAAAATTAGTAGATCACTAGATGTTCCCCTGTCCAACCCGTGTTTAGCCTTTGCATAATTTTATTTTAGAGTCCGTAGTGTTGAGTTTGTGTCCTTAGTTTGTGTTTTAGTTGCTGGATTTCGTGATCTTTTTGTATCCAGGTGTTTTTCTTCATTGTTCATCCATATCATGTGTAAATCTGTTATCGTGTCACATCTGTTAACTGTTTCTTTTGCATTGAAAATTGATCCCACCCACCCACCCATATTTCGATCACAACCACATCCGCATCTTCATATTTATCCGCTGCTCAATCATCCACAAAAATGTCTACAAAATTCGCATCTAATTTGAAATCTGAATCTGTTTTCAGCCTTTCAAACAAAACTGATTCAGAGATCCATCATTAAAATACTCATAACTTTTGTTTCTGTAACATATAATTACTTTTTAGATATCTACAGAAAATTTCACATCCTCCCACGATCCTAGATTCAACAAATTCATAACAGAAGTTTCTGTTTTTGCGCTCCGAAGTTTCAGCACATATTTAACAGAAATTCGAGATTTTCTCTAGGCCACATTTTTTATCATATTGATCTGAAATTTGGTTGTGTATTATCTTTTGTGCTTCTAGTTCAAAGAAAAATAACCTGAAAATAAAATAAAAATAAAAAATTTTGAAGACCAAGAAGCCGAAAATTAAGCTTCGCTGATTTTTCAAGTGCTGAATTGTTTGCTGATTTCTGGAGCCTTATCATTTGTATTGTTGCTGCCCTTTGATATCTTCACTCATATTCTTGTAACATCTGAAACTTTTTATAATTTTGGGCTAGCAACTAGAACGTAATACTAAGAACACTTATTCAGCACTGCTATCTATCATAGAATTGTGTGCTACTAACCATTATTTCAGCCCTCCGAGCTCCACATATCCACCTCGGATCAGCACTGCATTTGACCCTGCAATTGTGGAATTACAACTCTCTGGTATCTCCTGCCAACAGTTGACAATCCTTTGCCTTGCATTGGTAAGAACCGTGTAAGAACATGGTAAGTCATTTCATTTGCAGATCTACCACCACAGAAACCGCACCACCGTAGTGTAGGGATAATATTGCTTTGCTTTTTTGTTATCTTCTAACCATGGCAGGAAAGGTAAGTCTGCAGGTGATAAGAGTGAATCTTTTGATGCTGTCAACACCCCGAACGACTTCAATTATATTGTCAGTCAAAATCAACTTGCTGACAGTATTGCTAAGCTCGAATAGAGGATGATGGATCAATTCCAGAGAATGAACCAGGAATTCTAGCGTCTCTCAATTCGTATGACAAACTTTGAGGTACGGCGACCACAAGCGAGAGAGGAAGATGAAGATGAAGTTAATGGCGAGAGCCATTCTGAGAATGGCATTGACAATGATGGAGAACAACAAATTCCCCTGCCCCATCATCGACGCTATAACCGTCAAGGTATGAAAGATAACGAACATCATCATGCTCCTTATGAACCTTTCGCTAAGATTAAGTTTACCATCCCACCCTTTTCTGGTAATTATGATGCTGAAGTTCATCTTGATTGGGAGATGGTTGTAAAGCAAAAATTTACATCTCACTTAGTTCTTGAACAACATAGAGTTAGACAAGCTAGTAGTGAGTTTCAAGATTTTGCTTTATTATGGTGGACTGATCTTTGTAGAGCACAGTTACAACCTGATAGTTGGGATAGATTGAAAGCTGCTATGCGTAAGCGTTTTGTTCCCCCATCATATCAAAGAGAATTGCATAAAAAATTGCAACATTTAGAACAAAATGATAAATCTGTTTAAGAATATCTGGCTGAGTTACAAAAGTGTATGATGCGTTGTGGGATAGAAGAGGACTTTGAGAAAACTATCTGTCGTTTTTATGCTGGGTTGCGTCGTGAAATTCAGGACATAATTGATTACAAAGACTATAATTCTCTCAAGCAGTTGTTTCACCTTGCTGTGCTTGCAGAAAAAGAATTGCAGAGAAAACAACTCTAGAACAGCAGTCGTATATATACTCCATGGTCGACCTTTTCTTCTTCGTTGACCACACATACGCCACCACCGTCGAGCAGGAGGTCTCCCACCACCTCCAACACTGCCACAGCACCAAAACTAACCCCTTCAGTGCAATCCTCAGATTTGAGTAAACCTTCATTGCAGGTACCCAACAAGAATACATCCTCCAATGCCTCCACAGGACACTCCTCCAACATCAAGTGCCATAGATGCCATGGCATAGGTCATATGCAGCGAGATTGCCCAAGCCAACGGGCATACATTGCTACTGAAGATGGAGAATATGTAAGCACTTCAGACGTTGAGGATGAAGAATTCGATGATAAGATTTCTGACGATGATGATGGCCAAGTATTTAGTGGCGATGATACTTCGGCCTATAGGACCATCATTGTCCAACGAGCACTCTCCGCACAGGTATGTCTGAATAAGAATCAGTGCTATAATCTATTTTAGATTTACTTTGTGATCAAGAACCGCCGTGCACACGTGATCATTGATGGTGGGAGCTGCAACAACTTAGTGAGTACTGACTTGATCACTAAGCTGAACTTGCCCACATGGCCACATCCACATCCGTACCATATCCAGTGGTTAAACGACTTCAGTAAGACAAAGATAACTAAAACATGTCGAGTCTCTTTCTCTATTGGCACTTATGTTGATTCTGTGGATTGTGATGCTGTACCTATGCAAGCTTGTTCATTATTATTGGGTCGTTCATGAGAATATGATAATGATGCTATCTACTATGGTAAAAATAATAAATATACCCTCATGCATAAAAGAAAGAAAATTACTTTATTACCTTTGACCCCTGCTGAAATTGTACAAGCTGATAGGGAGAGAATTTTAATGAGAAGAAAGAACAGCCTCCTGCACCTGAAAATCAGCAAGCAATAAAATTAAAAAGTCCTGTAATGCTTGCAACAAAATCTGACCTTGCTGAAATTCATGATGAAAATACTTCATGTTATGCTTTGGTATGCAAGGATGCGTTGTTTTCACTTGAGGATCTTGCTTCTTCTTTGCCTTTTTCTGTTTCTGACCTTTTGCAGGAGTATCATGACGTCTTTCTACATGAGATACCTCTAAAATTACCACCCATTCGAGACATTGAGCACCAGATTGATTTGATTTCTAGAGCGAGCTTACCAAATAGCGTCGCCTACAGAACCAACCCTGAGGAGACTAAGGAAATTCAGCGACAAGTCAAAGACCTTTTGGACTGCGGGTATGTACATGAGCCTTAGTCCTTGTGCTGTTCCTGTTCTTTTGGTTCCAAAGAAAGATGGTTCCTGGTGAATGTGTGTTGATTGTAGAGCCACTAACAATATCACCATTAGATATTGTCATCCTATTCTTAGGCTAGACGATATGCTTGATGAATTATGTGGTTCTATTGTTTTCTCTAAAATTGACTTGCGAAGTGGATACCACCAAATAAGAATGAAATTGGGTGATGAATGGAAAACTGCTTTTAAGACTAAGTTTGGATTGTATGAGTGGTTAGTACTGCCTTTTGAATTGACCAATGCACCTAGTACTTTCATGCGTTTGATGAACGAGGTCTTACGTTCTTTCATTAGAAAATTTGTGGTGGTCTATTTTGATGATATCTTGATTTACAGCAAATCAATGACCGAACATTTATCTCACTTGCGTGCTATTTTTGATGCTTTGAGGGATGCACGTTAGTTTGCTAATCTTGAGAAGTGCGCTTTTTGCACGGATCGAGTCTCTTTTCTTGGCTAGTTGTTACTCCACAGGGAATTAAAGTTGATGAAGCCAAGATAAATACAATCAAGTGTCGGCCCACGCCCACAACGGTTTCACAAGTGCGAAGTTTTCTTAGACTTGCTGGATTTTATCACCGCTTTGTCTAAGATTTTAGCACCATTGCTGCTCCAATGAACGAGTTGACAAAGAAGGGCGTTGCATTTCATTGGGGCCACACACAAGAGGAGTCCTTTGCCACTTTGAAGGATAAGCTTACACATGCACCACTGCTCCAACTTCCAAATTTTGGTAAGACTTTTGAACTTGAATGTGATGCAAGTGGAATTGGCATTGGTGGTGTATTGATGCAAGAAGGTAAGCCCGTTGCATATTTTAGTGAAAAATTGAATGGCCATGCTCTTAATTACTTCACGTATGATAAGGAATTGTATGCTCTTGTACGATGTTTAGAAACATGGCAACATTATTTATGGCCTAAAGAATTTGTCATTTATTCTAATCATAAATCACTTAAGCATATTCGTAGCCAAAATAACTTGAACCGTAGACATGCAAAGTAGATTGAATTTATTGAATCCTTTCCTTACATCATCAAACATAAGAAAGGGAAGGATAATGTGATTGCGGATGCTTTGTCTAGACGATATGCTATGTTGTCCTAACTTGATTGTTGGTCTTTTGATTAGAAACAATTAAGCAACAATATATGTTAGATGCTGATTTTAAAGATGTGTTGCTACATTGTCGTGAAGGTAAGACTTAGAACAAATTTGTACATAATGATGGATTTCTTTATAAAGCCAACCGTTTTTACGTTCCAGTTGGCTCCGTTCGTCTTTTGTTGTTGCAGGAGGCGCATGGAAGAGGATTGATGAGACACTTTGGAGGAAAGAAAACGAAAGATGTTTTGGCCCCACATTTCTTTTGGCCAAAGATGAGACGCGATGTTGAACGGTTCGTAGCTCGCTGCACTACTTGTCAATAAGCTATGTCACGACTAAACCCACATGGTTTGTACATGCCTTTTCCCATCCCTTCTATTCTTTGGGCTGATATTTCTATGGATTTTATTTTAAGATTACCTAGAACTAAGAGGGGGAGAGATAGTATTTTTGTGGTAGTAGATCGCTTTTCCAAAATGGCACATTTTATACCTTGTCACAAGACCAATGATGCTACGCATATTGCTGATCTATTCTTTAAAAAAATTGTTCGCTTGCATGGTATGCCTTTTACTATTGTTTCAGATCGTGATGCGAAATTTTTGAGTCACTTTTGGCGCACTTTATGGAATAAGTTGGAAACAAAGTTGCTGTTTTCAACTACATGTCACCCACAAACCGATGGACAAATAGAGATCGTGAACCATACTTTGTCTACCATGCTACGTGCTGTTTTAAAGAAAAACTTGAAGATGTGGGAAGAATGTTTACCTCATGTGGAGTTTGCATACAACCGGGAAGAACACTCAACTACTAAGGTAAGTCCATTTGAGGTAGTATATGGCTTTAACCCTCGTGCTCCGATTGATCTTTTTCCTCTGCCTTCTACCGAGAGAGTTCATTATGATGCTAAGTCGCGTGCTGATTTTATTCTCAAAATGCATGAAACGACTAATCAAAACATTGAAACGATGAATGAGAACTATAAAATTACCGGTAGTAAAGGTAGACTTGAAGTTAAATTTGTACCTGGTGATTTGGTTTGGTTGCACTTGAGAAAAGATAGATTTTCGGAGCTAAGAAAGTTTAAATTGATGCCTAGAGCTGCTAGTCCTTTTAAGGTACTTGAGAAGATTAATGATAATGCATATAAACTTGAGTTACCTCCTGAGTTTGGGGTTAGTCCTACATTTAACACTGCAGATTTGAAGCCATATATGAGAGAAGAAAATGAGCTTTAGTCGAGGACGACTCCGATTCCAGAGGGGGAGAATGATGAGGGCATCCCATCATTGGATACACATGATGCTCCTCCACCTACCATAGATAGTTCAATCACAAGAGCTCATGCACGACAATTGAATTTTGAGGTGAGCTCGTTTCTAAACGCATGTTTTTATTTGAGAATAGATTGCTACCTAATGATTTTATCTTGATTAGGAACCTTAGAGAGGATCAAAGGAAGCATGAAGGACTTGAAGATGCTCTGGACCTACAAGACACATTGAACCCCAGAGGAGATTCAATCTAATTTGGAGTCGAGTTGTCCCCGGGTTTGAGAGAGCAGTCCACACTAAAATGGACGCCCAGGTCGCATACAAGAGCCGTTTTGGACGTTCTAGATATGATTAGAAAGCTAAGAAGATAAACTTTCCAACGCAATTGGACTCATCTTCAAATTCAACCAAAATCAGTGGAAATCGTTAAAACAAGAGGATGTCTAAAAACTTACCGAATGCTGTGACACTATCTTTTGGCCTTTGGGCCTTGTATCTTTTTTAGGCCTATTAGTACTAGGGTTTGCCTTTAAGGTCGACCTAAACTCTATAAATTCAGTAGCCGCTGTCATTAGAGATAGGTTTTGATTAATTTTCTCCTGTTTCCAAACAGTTTCGCCGTTTGACGGCTTGTTGGTTATTCAACTTTCTGATTTAATCCAGATTTCGTAAATGAGTTGCGTTCTTCCTTGTTCTTGCTTGTGTTCTTCGATTCGTAGGCAGGGATTAGCCTTTTTGGTGAGGTTAATCGTGTGCGCACAGTTGATAACCAGAGGAGAAGTGGTGCTGTGATTGTGAGGTTCGAATCATGTTGATTTGAGATCGGATCGATTGTGTGTCGCATCTCCGCCAAATCGAGAGTTATCATGACCTGGCGTAAGATCGAAAACCTTGTACACATCACCGGCTGACCTAGGGCACGTTCGGCGACGGTCACACCCAGACAGGGTCCATCTCAGGCGGGAGATTCGACGGCCTTTGCTACTTTGCTCATAAAGTAGTCGTTCTTCACCACAAAAGCGCGTTGTCTACTACTTTGCAGGTTTGCCCATAAACCTAGCAGCCGTTCACAGCGAAATCGTGATACCTACCTCTTCTCGAACCGATCGGAGGCGACGTCGATGATCTAGTCCGTCGCGACCCGCACGACCTAGTGCTCTCAGTGTGTGACTAGAGAAAAGCGTCAACGTACTTTTTGACGACTCCACTGGGAAAGATCATTCGGTTTTCATCGTAACAACAAGATTTTTCTATCCTAGCCTTTTCCTTAATTGATCTATCTTTGTGATTCGCTATCACCATTGCGTCTGGCCTCTTTGGGCCGATTGCATCTTTGCAGTTGTTCTTATCCTTGTTGCAGATTTTACTCACAATGGTCAAGAATAAAGAAGAAGGAATCAAGGCCACCTTGTTGCGGTTTGATCAAGAAAAGAATAGAAGCAAACACATGGTGGGCTATCCATATTGTCACGATGATCACAAGGTACAATATGCAATATCAGCATTTAATGCTCATTTTGCAAGCACCGCAAATTCTAATGTTGATGTTACTAGATATCATAATGAGCTTATTGCATCGACTAGTCATTATACATATAGTGGTCTTAACTATTCAAATCATCATTTTGAATATATGCATAGACCTATTGTTCATGATGCATTTGCTCTAAGTTTAAATTCTACTAGCAACATTCAATACGCATATCCTCATGCATCGGCAATGACGCAAGCTCATATGCCGATGGATAGTTATCAAGGTCAGGCCAACATGATGGGTTCGGTTAAGTTTCGTGAAACACCACATACCAATAATTTTATGAATGTCCAATATGGTATTTCTTTCAATGCAACAGCATCAATTGCACCATCTATGATAGCTTCATATAATGTATCGATACATGACACATATGACCATGCTAGTTCATATTTTTCATCTAATTATTCTCAATTTTCATATGATACTACGCATGTTACAAGAGTGGAGGTAACACCTACGAACTCGGCACTGTGATCAAGTCTTAATGATCATAACTCGGCTCCTTACATTGCTGAAAATTGTAGCCAAATTATTGAAAATTTAAGAAGCATTCACAAACCTCCACATACTACACTTGCATGTACAACGTCCACTAATTCGGCTTGAGGTGCAAATAATAATCATGGCCGAATGGGTGAAAAATCAACAATTGCTCCTATGTTCCCTCAAGATGTATTTTTAAATATAGAGAAGAAAATGGATGCGGTTGTTGCAAAACATCTCGCAAGAATCAAAAGCTGTTTCGATAAAAAGCCGATTGTTCATGAATTGTCGGC
Organism: Zoysia matrella; assembly: GCA_001602295.1. Lineage (NCBI taxonomy): Eukaryota > Viridiplantae > Streptophyta > Magnoliopsida > Poales > Poaceae > Zoysia > Zoysia matrella. The sequence continues at coordinate 89,657 of BCLG01001158.1, read as the reverse complement.
TACAAGTGAGATCGAGGCAATAAACATAGCTACATGTGAGAATATTAGATGTAAAAAGATAGCCATGTTCAATTTTCCTAATGTGGTCATATGTTTGTCAAGTGATTATTCTATTATTCATCGACCTCAACCCGTAATTGAACAATATTTGGTTAATAAAGAGCATCAACAAAAACATGGAGACAGAGATGAAAGGAAGACAAAGGCATTGCCATACCACAGTTCGATTCATATCAAGATTTCACGTCTCTCCAGCACATTTGATAATGTATGTTTTACAAGTACTTTGCTTAATTCCCATTCAAATCATAAATTTTTAGTTAATACATACATTAGTACTACCTTAGAAAATAATGCTAAGAGATCGATTGAGGAGGCTAATTTACTTGTTAGCAACAAAGAGTCTTCACATAGTGTCGGTCCATGCATTGTAAAAATTAGAAAGGCCGATAGCATTAATATTTTAGCATTCAAAGTTTCAACTTCATCATTGCCCAAGTTGTTATCTAAACGGTTTACTTGCGGCCATTCAGGTTTAAAAAGAAAAAAAATCAAGATTACCCAATGTTCCAAAAACCAATGCTAGTGTAATAACAAATTCTAAAGCATCCTTAAATGGGAACACAAGTAAATGTATAGCTGAATGGATAGATGTGAAATCTGAACCATTCTCTTGCTTAGTCTTAAAGCCATCTCCTCAAAAGAATCGGTTAAAAAAATAAAGTACACTTTTGATTTGACTTTGTGTGAGGATCTATTTGATAGCTTGGTAGAGAATAATTTCATTAGGCTTATGGATCATAAAGTCATATCATCATTTTAGGATGTAGGAAAACAAACGTATTGTAAATGGTATAACTCTTTTGATCTTAGTGCTAAGAATTGCAAGAGGATCCATCAAAAAGTCCAATCGACCATCAATGATGGACGATTAAGTTTTGGAGAAACAGATAAGAGTGAACAGTTGGCTCCAATTGGTCTTGATATCAAGAAATTATCAAATCGGTCATGGGCCGATTCATCTAAAAATATTAAGTTGATTCTTGGTAAAAATAGTTTAAAGCCCTTCGACGAAGAGAATGTAGTTGCCAATGAGATTCATGATGGTATTGTTGAAAGTAACGATTTTAAAGAAACTGTAGAAGATCCATGTGCACTGGAGGCAACAAAAAGTTTTTAAGCTTGTTCATGACCAATCAACTTCAAACCGGCCAAACCTAGCAAAAATGAAAGAACCAAAACGTCTAGTTTGTCAAACCGAAGCTTTCGGTCTTCGTATAGTCAATAAAATGAACAAAAATCCAAGAGTCAATTTAAGAAAAGTTGAAGGAGGAAAATTTCATGACCAACATGAGGGTAGAAAGCCAAAGCTTACTTTTGATGAACTTTTGGCTACATATGTAAGAGAAAGGGATGTGAGGAGTGCTTCTAAGCCAAACTACCACAAGCCGTCAAGAGTGCCTCCGAAATACAAACATGAAGGTTGGAATCGGCAAAAGAATAAGGGTTGTTCAGAAAGTCCATATAATTCTTTTACACCGATTATACCAATGCCATATGGGCCACCCACTTTTGTTTTCCATCCTTATTCATCACGGGAGTGACATGGTTCATGGATGCAACCTCAATTCTATTTTGGGCAAAATATAAATACAAGAAGTCAAATCGCTGGAAGACAACCATACACGAGAGACTGTTTTGATAAGAAGAATCGGTCAATAGATCAAGGGAAGAGAAAGGTGGTTCAACAAGTTTATCGTGTCAAAAAAGATGGCCGTACGGATAAAAGTTCAAATCTAAATTTAAATGAAGGAAAGTCGATTCATGCTTTGAAAGCTTCGGCTATTAATGGCAAAAAGATGAAGCAACCAGTGTTGATATTCATGATGTCAAATCTGAACCAAAGAAGTTGGGGGTGTCCAAAAGCAAATTAGAATTGCCAATTCCCAAGACAAAGATACAACCAAGTGGTCCACTTGGTTTCTCAAATTGGCAAATGAAGAAATTGCAAAAACTTAGTCCAGAAGAGTTGAAAGAGAAGGGAATGGCATGGATTCTCAAAGAGAGTTTACAAGAATGTGACAATTATGGTGATCAAGTGATGGGTGCAAAGAAGATAGTGGGAAGAAGAAGGGCTAAAAAACAATTAAGGTATGCACCCGATCATCAACATTATTGTTCATTTCTTCATCTTGATTTGTTGTTCATGTCACCAATGCTTATGTTTTGGAGCCATCTTCATGCTATTTGTTATAGTTCTTCTTGACTTATTTACCTTAATCTTTGGGCAACCAAATACTATGCATATCATGAAGGGTTATTTTCAAATAGCCGTACCATTGCTTAAATTGTTTTTGGATGTGAAGACCGAGATAGCTACATGTATGGCATTTGCATTACTTCTTAGGTTTTATTTCTGTCATATGAGTCATATAAAGGATGGATCATAATGCTCACATTGGTGGATTCCTAGATGCTAGGTCTTATTTATTAGGCATTTATGCATCTAATGATTATTGCCATGTATTTGGCATTACAAGTATCCAGTCACATTGTCAATAGAATTTAATTATCAAAATGACCGATACTCAAAGTCACCGATGCTGAAATTCTGAAAGATCAAAAGTTTCGATTTAGTGAACAGGACGTTCCAGTTTTTGATAATTCGGCTATCTTTGTAAAGCTTGGTGAAACCAAATTAGAGTACGGAGAGTCTTGTTAGTCATTGCCCATGCAATTCTAGCTCAATATTTCGAAGGAAGTTTAAAGTTCGGCATATAAGAATTTTTATGAACCATTAAGTTTTATTACCGAACATTGAAAAATTTTATGAGAGTGTTTAAATGCAGAACGACATAGTTTTGACATAGGTAGAAGAGCATGAGACTTCTATAGCCGATAGTTGTAACCGACCATCGTTGAGTTACTAATAACTTCGACACTCGAGGGGGGGGGGCAAAAGCCATAAATGAAATATAAGGAAGAAGATATGCTATAGTAGAAATATTTGTCATGCTTGTCATTTGTAGTGAAATGCTTAGTTCCGTTTGGCCAAGAATATGAATATTATTTTGTGGGAAAACAAGGTCAATGGATGATTTGGTTATCACTTTAGGTAAAATCTGCAGTCACTAGAGTGTTCGATATAATGACAGAATGTCCGGCAAACCCTATCGGGTTTGAGGCATTTTGCTCACCGGAGTATCCGACGCGGTGACCGAACTGTCCGACAAGCCCTCTCGAGTTCAAGTGTTTTGTACACCGGACTGTCTGGTGCAGGACCGGAATGTCCGGTGATCGGAGTATCCGGTATAATGCCGGAGTATTCGGCAATCTCTCTCGGGTTTAGGTGTTTTGCACACCGGACTGTTCGGTGCATGACCAGAATGACCGGTGACCGGAGTGGCCGGTGATGTGCCGGACTATCCTGCAAGTCCTCTTGGGTTCAGGTGTTTTGCGCACCAGACCATCCGGCGTAATGCTAGACTATAGATTGAACTTCAATGTTCAAAAGCTGAAATGTTTACTTAATACGATCTAACGCATTGCTACAATTGCAAAACATTATTTCAGTTACTTTATTAGTTTTGTTAGATATATCGGTTCTAGATAATCGATATCGTGTCTATCATCATACTTGAGTAATTTTGGGTAATAAGAATATTTTTTTGGCACGCTAACTTTACCAAAAACAGGGAGCATATGTTGACACCTAAAATTTGCATCTTGAGAAGATTGAAAGTTCTGGTTTCCCTAACCGAACGCTTCGATATGGTAGACCGAATACGGTAGAAAATACCGAAATTCCGTCTGATAATGATTATTTCGCAAGAATTATTTTTCAACATGTTTTTCAGGACGTGAAAATTATTTTCAGAGTTTGGCTAAATTCTACTAATGAAGGAAATAAATGCTTGAAAAGGCATGAAGATGAAACCAAATCTATGATTTGAATGCTCCATGACGTAGCCCTCGGCGAAACGATCAAAATAGATATATGGATCGCCTAATTTGGAGACCAGACGAGGAAATTATGGAGTTAACAAAAAAAACATCCGAGTCGCCACTAGAGTGTCTAACAAAGTGCCAGAGCATCCGATGCCGGAGTGTCTGGTAAGCCCTCTCTGAACAAAAGATTTTGCCTGCCGAAATGTCCGGTACCCGAAGTCTGTTTTTGGTAGTTTTTACACCAAATCAGAACTAATTTGTTTTCTAATCAAAGAGATACGTGGCTCTATGGGAAAGACCACCTCACCTCTATATAAAGACGTCTAAGGCCGATTGATGAAGAAACCCAATCGATCTTACTAATTGTCTTTTTACTTTTTACCTCTTCAAACTCTAATGCTGTTCATCCAACGGTCTCCACAGCCATAGATGACATCCTATGGCCTGCCGGTCGACCTAGTGCACATCCAACGACGCTCACGCCCAGATGGGGTCCCTCTCGGGCAAGAGATTCAACAGCCTTTTGCTAGTTTGCTCGTAAACTTGTCGTTCTTCGCCACGAAAGCGCGTTGTCTACCACTTTATAGGTTTGCCCGTAAACCTAGCCGCCGTTCTCGAATTGATCTGAGGTGACCTCGCCGATCTGGTCCGTTGCGACCCGCACGACCTAGTGCTCTCGGTGTGTAACCGGAAAAAGCGTCAACACCTTAATTTGTGGCCCCCTCGTTTCTCCTCCTAATTTTTCTTCTGTTTCTTTTAGGGCTATTTGGATCCCTTCATTTTGAAGAAATTGAAATTTACATAATGGATTAGGTTATTTACCTTGGAATTTGACATTTCACAACTTTTTCAAGCTCACAAATAAGCCTATTTTAAATTGATAGTGTGGGAGATGAAAATGGATTCTATAGATCATTATACTACAATTCTATTCTCTAACTTATAGCACACTTTTCAACTCACTTCCCTACAATAAAAGTATGTCCTTTGTATGCCTAACAATAAATATACACATATATTTTATATACAACTATATTAGCTTAATTAATCTATACCTAAATTATAATTATCAGAATGAATTCAATTCTAAAGATCCAAACGGGCTCTTTTCATATTTCTCTTTTCTGCTTCTTTTTCGTTGTACTTCATCCGTTTCAAAATTGATGTCGCGTTGACTTCTAACATCAACTTTGATCATTCGTTTTATTCAAAAAATTGTGATAAATTTCATCTATTTTGTTATAATATGCTTTATATCAAATGTCTCTGTAAATATGGGTATTCTTAGCAAAAATGTCTTAATAGAGACCTCAATCCTTTTTACTATCTAAAGTGACTCGGTTTCTTTTGCCCTCATTAACCCAAGTAGCCCATTATACAACAATCGTCCGATTCACGAATCACCTAATCTGCACCGCGCGAAGCAAATCGGGTTTGATACTGCACCCATTACACCTTGTGTTTGATGTCTGGCGAATTCTGTCGACCCATTAAGAAACTCAATCCTGTTCCTCCACTTTCGTTTACTTGTAAGTCGATCCTGCCGACCGCCTCCACTGTCACCTCAAATACTGCCCATCCGCGGCTATGTCGGAGCCCCTTCCTGTAGTTTGCTCTGTTTGCTACCTTCCAGCAACCATGGATTTGGTTGTGTTTCACCTTCCCACACTGCAGATGATGGTAAGAAAATTCGCTCGTCAAACCAGGCGTTGCCGTGCATGATCGCCACTTCAGGTGTCAAGTCCATTGATTTGGTCCAATTCAAGTGTGGGATGGGCCAATTCAGTCCAAGTTGCCAATAGACAATCACCGACCAATTACAAATAAACCAAGCCCATTTAGTAGCCCATATAGCAAAGCATGTATTGATGTTATATCCCAGAATATTACTCCCTTTCGTTTTAAAATATGACGCTGTTAACTTTTAACATCAATTTTGACTATTTATTTTATTTAAAAAATTAATGTCTAAAATTACTAGGCATGTTTCAAATACCACTAATAATAAAGCAATTTATAACAAAACATAATATATTTATCTAACTTTTTGAATAAGACAAAGATCAAAGTTGATGTTAAAGATCAATGGTGTTAATATTTTAAAACTGGAGGAAGTGATATTCTGTACCTACAGATCACAATATTAAGTGAACGAATCTCAGATGTCAAAATACGATATATTGATGCATGTCATGTTTTGTATTTTAAGTTTTGTACTCATCATTCAAAGTTATCCCATATTCACCATCAAGAATATATATTTGTTTCTCTTACTAATTCTGAAGCTATGCTAACCCTACGGTCTTTAAAAAAATTAACTTAAAAAAACTCCATCCACTCATTTTTTATAGGCGTATTAGTTGTTGGCACAGAGCCATGATCAACTCTTAATTCCTGCCAGTATCCTTATCTTTTTGCGGTAATTTACTCACTAATTAATTCTGCATGGGCATCAGTTAATGCTGCATGCATCTGCAATTAATCAGGAGCACCGCATGTGATTTGAATGGCAGTTAGCTCCCGCACGCATGTCCGGCGCGTGCCAGCGGCGGACAGACGATGAGTCCCAACGGAAATACACAATTTTCTTATTCCAAATAAATTTGCTTTATTTTTCAATAATTTTTTTTATCTCATATATTTGTTTAGAATAGTTGTGTTTTATTAACAAATAATGGTCTGTGTAAATCTAAGATCTGAGAGATTCGAAATAGCTCATCCGTTAAAATTGTAAGATCTGAAGAGATTTTATTCGTCAGATTTATAAAAAAAGATAACTTTAAATGTATTTTTCGTGTATATGTAGTGTAATCTATATCTGTTTAAGATATTTTACCGTGTGTACGTAGAAAAAAATTATACTTCTTAAAAGTAGAGATCCACATTGAACATTATTTCATCCCCTTTGATGCAGCTTCTCTCCTCCTAATCTCCCATGCCTCATCCCAACAGCTGTCACCTTCTTATTGGTTTCGTTTTTTCTAGTGGACCCAGCTCAAACAGATTTCAATCAGAATAGAAAGGGAGCGTCAGCCACCGTTGCTTTACAGGAAGGGAACGCCGTCGTCTGGTCCGTGATTGCCCACGGCGAGCCGCCGCCGTTGCCCACGTGCTTGGCCACGACAAGCTGCCCCTGTTGCCTGCATGCTTGGCCCTGGAGAGCCGCCGCCGTCGTGTCCATGCTCGGCCACGGCAAGCCGCTGTCGTCACCCGCGTGCTTGGATCAGGAAAAAATTTTCCGGAAGAAAAAAAATTTCGGAGGTTGCCGATAAACCAGAAAATCTCGAAATTCCCGAAATTTCGGATTCAAATTCAAAAAAATTGATTTTTTTTTTAAAAAAATTGACAGAATTTTAGTAAAAAATGTCTCAGAACAATTAGACATCAAAACTGTATATAAATTGAACAAAAAAGACAAATATATCAGAAGGTTATAGGAATATAGATAGGTTCAAGTTTAGTATAAGAAACTAAACATCACTAGAGTCCGGAATGTTAAAAGTTTTACAACCAGCAGGTCTAACACAAAATACAGGCATCTTAGTTACAGTGAGAATAATTGTGAATCATAGTGCAGCCTAATGAGCTTCATCAAAAGTTCAATTCCAGGAAACTCACTTTCTAGCTAATGACCACACCAAAATATATACTAGTTAGTGCTACTACTTGAAGGTCACATCACTGCCTTTTGCAGTTCTATAAATTCAGTTGAGACTAATCACAAAATATCCATAGTCAAATTATGAGACTAATAACAAAAGACAGTCAAAAGGGCGCAGCAACCACATCTTCTACAAGTCTTGAATCACTGTAAATATTCACATGTGAAATGTTCAAAATTTGGCCAAGAAATCAAAACAAAGATCACATACAAAATAGGAGCAAGACCTGAAGCTCATAGATGCTTTTGAGGTTAGTTGACCTCTTCTTCCTAGTTGACCTTCGATAAAGAGAACTTTGTTTCCCAACACCTACATTGCTAATATTAGACCGCCTATCTTACTATATAACAGCCTAATAACAAATGTCACAAATAAGCTCAGTTTTAAAATAAACAGCAATGAAAGAAAAAAATAAGTTGTAATAATATTGACAGCCATTAGAACCACTAGAACCAACACTCCTAATCTACCTGCAACACCTTTGGAACCACTGCAGCCAGCTCCAACATCACCATGGATGTCACCAATGACAGCATCGACACCTTTGCAACAATCAAAGTTAAGGAACTAAAATTACACTGTCAATAAATCATAGCTAAAGCTAATTTAAACTCACCATCATCTTCATTATCAGAGCTGCTCTCCCCTGAATCTGCATACACTGGACTACTAGGTGGAGACGAATCTGAGCCATTGTCGTCTATAAAATCTTCTTTATCCTCATCTGATCTGTTCCCTTTTCTCTTACCTCCCTTTCCTCTAAAAGAAAGCTTTCTTTTAAATGCAGCGACCTCTTCTTCCTCCATCTATAACTCGTCAATGAGAAAAGAACCAGGTGCAGTCCAATCATCATCCCCATCATCATATTCATCAAGAACTGGCGTAGACCCACTCATAGAGCTGCAAAGCCACTCCATTATTGGGTTGCCTTCATCATACAAAGCGACATCCATCATCATGCTACAAACATCTGTGTGATTCTCTTGATGTCTCTAAAAATCAGCTTCAAATTGTTGAATGCATAGTTTGAGGTTATAGTGCACATAAACCAACTTGTGCAGCTTCTCGTATCTAATCCGATTTCTTAGCTTGGTATGAACCAAAGCAAAGGTACTCCAATTCCGCTCACACCCACTAGATGACAAGCATTGTGAAACGATGCGCTTTGCAAGTTTTTGAAGTTCTTTACACTGTCCTCCATATGAAGTCCACCAGTCAGCTACAATGAATGAAAGAAAAACATCAAGACAGAATATACACTACAAAGACTAACATCAGGACAGAATTTTTGAATGCTTAGCTTGAGGTTTTACTGATTTTTTTATAACCATGTAGGTACCTGCACTCATACTGCCACGAAGTGCTGAAAATCGAGCCTCCGGTGTTCCAAATAATCCTTTTTTTGTGTTGAAGAACATAAATTGGTCAATTGCAGCTGATGCCTCCATAGGTGTGCGTGCAAGTCTCTTAAGTGCAAGTGTTGCAGCCAATTGAGCACTTGTATGTTGTGCAAATTTTGACCTATATAGGCCCTCTGGATCAAGTGCAGCAGCTAGGAGGAAATAAATTCAAAACTTCAAAAACAGAACACATGGCAAATAATATAACTTGTGAAGAAATAAATTTTGTACCTACTAACATAAGACTTTCATTAAGAAGATATTTAGTTCTTCTACTGATAACTTCCATAAACCTATTTAGGAAGGATCTTGTAGCACGATCATCATGCTTTAGTTTACCACGTATTTCATCTTGTGCACGTAGCATCCTTGGCAAAAATCCGGATAAAGTACCATTTTTCTGCTGATCAGCATAGCGAAGCACAGAGTAGATTGGAGTGACTGCTTTCAACACCAACTCCATCTTATCCCACCAAAGCCTATTCATCATGCAATCAGTAGTGAATATATAGTCATTATCATTTTTCCAGTCGCTATTTTTCCACTCACTAGAAATCATCCATGCCTGAAATTTATCCTTTCTTTTCCAAAAGCTCTGCAAGAACATAAAAACTGTACCAAACCTAGTGGCATTCCATCGAATCAACTCTCCACCTATCTTCTCTCTCATCATAGCATGAAGCCTACAAAGGTAGAAAGGAGATGAGTGTATTTATTACAATCATATTGAATAGATGACAGTATAAAAAGATGGGAGAGTAACCTGTTATGGTTGTAGAAGAATCTGCATATTCTCTTTGCATTGTCCACTACTCCTGCAACCTCATCAAAATGCCCAATATCCTTCAGCATCAAATTGATAGTATGAGCTGCACATGGCTGCCAAGTGATATGTGAAAACTCATCAGTAAGTTGCTTGCATGCTTTTTTGTAGTTGGAACCATTATCCGTAACAAGTTGCACTACATACTCCTCCCCAATCTCCTCAACAATCACTTCTCTTATACAACTACGGATAAAGTCTGCATTTTGGACATGACCAGTTGCATTTACAGACTTGTGAAAGAACATATGTCCATTGCAAAATACCATGAAATTAATAATGCACATCATGGTGGGTCCAGTCCATGAATCACACATAATGGTAACTCCAAATTGAGCCCAATTTCTCTTGAACTCAGCCATGTGGGCTTGCAAGTCATTATAGTTCATATCTAGATATGAACCATCTATTTCTCTTCCCCATGGAATTGCCACTTCACCAAGTTGTTGAGCTAATTTTATAGCTGCTCGAAAGTATGGGCAATCTGCTTTCTTTTCAGGTATGTCATTGGCATGAAACCACTTTGACAAAGCTTTCCCAAGTCTTTCTTTAGCATCTCCTTGCAGCATAATATCTACCCTAGGCTGTGATGGTGACATACTGTGTGCCAAATCTATATCAAAGGGAGATTTTGAAACACTTGGACTGCGATAAAACTTATCTATTTTAGCTTGATTACCAGAACAACTTCCACTTCCACTTGCCTTACCAATAGGCGGTGAGCTGCCACTTTCCCTACTGAAAGGTGTTGAGCTGCAATCTTTGAAGCCAATATCCCTTAGTGATTCTTTTATTGCCATCCGGATCTGCCTTGCTTCATCAGGAGGCACATTAGCCCTTCTAGCTGCCCCATATGTTTCATCTATAATAGCCTTTTCAACATAGAGACGATGCTCGCTTATATCCATCTTCTTTCTTCGTCTTGAAGCCACTAAGTTCAACATTGCATCCCGAACATTACGTGGTATATTTGAGCATGCCACTACATCTCCAGATATTCCAGCCAAATGATTACTTAAACGGGTGGCACCACCACTATCCCTTGCAACAGAGCAATAGCCACATTTAAATCCATTAGCTTTCCACCTCTGACCATGGCTCCATGGTTTTTCAATAGCACCTCGTAGTTGTACATTAGTCCCTGAAATTCAACAGAATGATTGTCTTGAATTAGCAAAGAGAGTTGCCCTAATCCTGCAATTTAACATGGCTAATACATGATCTAACTATAAATTTTTGGTTTAGTGGATATGCTGACCTGATTTAGTAACAACCGTTGTACATGTTGTCCTGTTGTTAGCACCGCTAGACAAACGAGAACAGCCGCCGGCATTTTCCATCGCTAGCCTAGAACTTCAGCACCCTTACTCAGTACCTGCACTCATTTGACACAAAGAATATAGCGGGTAAGCCTTGGTATATACGCTGATAACTTTGTATTTGCTGTTCAGAAGGAAAAGCCTTACAAACAAACCGAAAAAAGATGAAAAAAATAAAATGCCAAATGTAGTCACGTACTAAAAGAAGTGACAAGATAAAATGCTCAATGAAGATGGCAACTATTATCAACTATCAATCAGCAGTTGTTATCAATTAATCGGTCTTGCCAACAATGAGAAAGAAGAAGAAAGGAACAGCAACTACTTGCCTTTGCCTCCTAGTGCCTTTCTGGCTCTGAGCCGAGCAAGGATGCTGTAGTAACTCTCTGCGCCCACGCCCCTAAGAGCCTCCGTCGTCTAGGCCAGCATTGCCGACTCGGTCCGCGAGCTTCTTCAGCCGCTCCCCGACGGCGGGGAGTGTTGCAGTTTGAGACTGCGCGAACGGTGAACTCGGGTCAGCGATGGCGGTGACCTTCAGGGAGGTGCCCGGCACGCGGCGGTCAGCGAGGTACTGGACGAGGGCCGCGTGCTGCGGGGCGCTGACGTCAAAGTCGACGAGGTGGATGGCACGGTGGTCGCCGACCGCTTCGACGATGGCGACGTTGGCCGCGTGGAGCGCGAGGCGAAAGCAGGGTGACCTGTCGTGGAGGAGCTGGGAGCCTAGCACCCGTCCACGCCAGAGCAGTCAGCGCCGCCAGGCCAGCGCTGCTCTCCGCGCGCAGGCCAGCGCCATGCGTGGCCGCGCAGATGGGACCAGGGCGGCGACGCCGTTGGAGGCTGGAAGACTGGAGTGCAGGAGTCGGGATGAGGAGCTAGCGGCGTGGACTCGCGGCAGGAATGCACGGGAGAGAGCCTGGACGGCTGGGCGATGGCGAGAGAGCTGGGCGGCAGCGGGCAGGTCTGTAGGAGAGTGAGGAATGAATGAAAATGTGTCAATTTAGGGATTTCGGAGGCAGGTAAAGGCTTCTATACGGGAAATTTGGGCCTCCGGCGTGTTGACGCACGCGGCTGGGCGCGTGGCCTAAATTCGTGTGAAATTTTTTGACCGACATGAAAATTTATCGGGATCCACCGACAAAAGCGAAATTTTCGAAATTTCGCCGAAAGTTTTTTCCTAGGCTTGGATTACGGTGAGCCGCCCCCCTAGCCTTTGTGCGCGGCCACAGAGAGCCGCTGTCGTCGCATCGCCTGTGTGCTAAGCTACGGCGAGGTGCCCCTGTCGCCCGCGTGCTTGGCCACGGCGAGCCGTCCCAGTCGCGTCCGTGCTCGGCCACGGCGAGCCGCCGTCGTCGCTCGCGTG
>BCLG01001158.1:47794-77135 GCA_001602295.1 Zoysia matrella | reverse complement strand
CACGGCGAGGTGCCCCTGTCGCCCGCGTGCTTGGCCATGGCGAGCCGTCCCAGTCGCCTCGCGTGCGTGACCACGGCGAGGCGCCGCCCCTCCCCCTCGCTCGCGTGCGTGGCCACGGCTAGCCGCCCCCGTCACCTAGGTGCACGCAGTTGCATTTGTGCTCGGCTACGGCGAGCCGCCGCCGTAGCCAGCGGCTGCTTCTCTCTGCGGCTCGGGTAGTTTGTTCGCTGGGTGGCCGAGCTCCGGCAATTGCTCCATGGGATGGTCCGTGGATCCGGTTCCGGCGCCTACTCGTCGGTCGTCGCTCGATTCTGAGCTCCGGCAGCGGAGCAGCTAGGTGGCCGAGCTCCGGTGGCTGCTCCTCGAGATGGCCAGTGGGCTTGGTTCTAGAATCTGGTCCCCGCTCGCCGCTCGGTGGCTGAGCTCCGGTGGCTGCTCCTCGAGATGGCCCGTGGGCTTGGTTCTAGAATCTGGTCCCCGCTCGCCGCTCGGTGGCTGAGCTCTGAAGGTGCTCCGATTTGTCGGTGACCATGACATAGCGATTTGATACTGCCGAGCTCCTTTGATTTTTTTTTCTTTTTCTAACGTCATGCGGGACCCACATACATAACGAAGGAGAAAGAGTAAATCCCTTATTCCCCCTATTATAGAAATTTATCCATTATTTGTTCCTAAAAAATCTCAAATGTCATGTATACCTATATTTTAAAACTCAATCCTTTTTACGCCCTTTTTGGTTAGCCACATCAGCTTTGTTAGACTTAACGGCTTTAAATTTGTTCAAATGACCAAAATACCCCCCGCCAACATCACCGAACTTAAAAGACAAAAAATCAGAAAAAATATTTATTTATGACTCTTGGTTAATTAATTAATAATTAAAAAATGAGAATTCTTTTTCATTTTGTTTAATTTTAGAGCAAATAAAAGATAACACTTTGAGGGTAAAATTGTCTATAGAGCAAAAAGATAACATCACTAAGAGAAAAAGGACATAAAAGAGATACAAATTTGAGTTTTGGGTATAAAGGGAAACTTGATTTTAACAGGGACAAATAAGGGATATGTTCGTAAAACGGGAGGAAATAAGGGATTTACTTGAGGAGAAAATGGAGGGGAACCGCGCTGCATGAGAGGATGCATGGGAGCATGGATTGGGAGGAGGGAAGCCGCATCCCCATTTTTGTGTCCTTGGGATAAATTGAATTCCTTCTGTAATGGAAATTATAGATTTGGTTCTATGATTTCAGATTCAAAAATTTTGGTTGTGCCTATATGAGTCTAAGCATTGAAAATTCAAATAGACTGTATTGCCTCATTAACATATGAGCTTATCCCTATTAACTCAAATACATGTATGTAATGCATAAAAGGAAAATAGCAAAATTTACACCATTCACTACAAGAAAATGGATCTTTAGTGTCACATCCCAAAAATTAGAGACTGCGAACAAATGTAATTAAAAATATTTGATTGTGTTAGATATTTTTGTGTTGGATATTTGGTTTTTCCCCAATATTTTCAAAATCATACATTTCATATCGTTCAAATTATGATACGTGTGGAATTTTCGAATGAGAATAAAATTTCACCAGAAGTTACATTTTAAATCCAATCCTAGGAGAATTTGTAATACTGATGCGCTAGCTTGGGCTTGGTCGTTAAAAAAAAAAAGTTGAACTAACCAAGCTTGACCAATAGTTAAAAGAAAAGAAAGGAAAATAAAGGGGTGAATCGTTTTTCGCCCAGTTCACCCAGCCAGCCACGGAGCCACCTCTCCTTCCATCTCTCTAATATCTTCTTCCTCCTCTCCTCTGTCTTCACCGAAGAGTCAAACGCCCCCACCGTCCAAGCAATGCGGCATCGCCACGGGATGGAGCTCCATGCTGCGCCCTGTTCGCTGAGGATAATCTCAGCTGCCTCCACACCTTCCGGAGCAAGCCAAGCACGATCGTATCCGCTTCTCCATCTCCCTCTGCTCCTTCTTCGCTCACTGACATTAGCCCAGCCGCGAGAAAAATCCATGAGCACAGCCATAACCGGCCTCACAATCCTTTCCCAAAGCCACCTGCTCTCTTACTCTCGTCACTCCTCTCTCCAGAGCACGAAACCAGCCAAGGAGCAGCTCCAATTTCAGAGAAATCAGAAAAATCCCCAATTCCAGGCCATTACCGTCATGGCCGGAAATTGAAGCTCTCCCGGTGAGATTTGCTTCAATCCTTTGGTCCTAAAGCTCCTTTGAGCAGTGCTGACCACCTCTGTGCTTGGAGTTGCAAAACTTAGGAGAAATTGAGGCCGCCACAGGCGCCCTCTATTTTTCCTTCACCGTTGTTGAAACGGAGCATCGACAAATAAAAAAAATACAGAAACACGGATAATTTTACGACGAATGTCGCGGAGCCTCGCGCTATCTTCTGTATTCTCTAAACTGGGTATACAGTGGAACAGAAGGATACATCTTTTACCACTCACACCTTCCTGAACCTGAGCCACGAACTCATGCCAGAACCGACCTCCAACTTGGCCACCAAGCTTGCATGTGCTGCCAACTGCTATCCGATGCCACTCCCGGACGACGCGAACATGAACCTGACTCGTGCAGCTCATCTGCACTTGCCACTGCTCAAACCTGCTTCTAACTAATCAGCCCACGTACGCACTAAATAGTGACCCGAAAACAGAACAAGTCAAGTTTATGTCTAACAATCTGCTCCTAAACTTGACTTTTTTTTTTTGCCACACCACTGGCGACATGGAGTTCGTGCTGCAGCTCCCTTCGTCTTCGTCATCACGGCCTCCTGAATGGACCGCCTCACCTTCATGTAGTCATCTTCTTCATCTCCGACGATGCACGCCGCTTCTCTTTCGGCAACACGCCGCATCATTTTCGGTGATACATGCCATCTTCGTCGTCTACAATGGCACACGCTATTGATCTCATCATGCCCGAACAACAAATCTAATGCCACATCTTCTCCGCTTCGATGCAGGACCGACACATCCGCTTGCCTTAGTACCGCATCCCACCATGGGCACCGTTGCACAGATTTAAACACACGGCCGGCGACCTTCTTCGACGTCACATGCTGAGACTTGAAGCTTCACCACATCACGACAGAACTGACAAACGATCCACTATCGTAGCGTCTCGTGCCTCCGATAACTTTAACTTCATGCACAGACTGGCACACGGTCCGGCAACCTTCAATACACTGCCGCCATAAACGCCGCCTCATGCCGGCCACCACTGGCACACCTCCGACGACGGGAACAAATCCCATAACAAACCGGCTCTAGATACCAATTGTTCAAACCGAAGATTGACAAACGATAAAAAGAATATAGAAACACAAATAATTTTACGGCGATGAACACCGCAGAGCCTTTCGCTCCTGTATCTTGGCTTTACTGTTATTCTTTGAACTCGGTACACAGTGAAACACAATGGTAGAAGCGACTCACAGCTGCCGGGCAACAAACATCGCAGCGGCAACACACACCGAAACCTTCTCTCTATCTCTCGGCTCACTTTACAACGGAGGATTACATTCTCTTTTATAGCCCCAGGTCACACAGCGCCCAAGCAACTCCTGCAGTCTTCCCGGCGGCCAACTGCTTTCGATGCCACTCCCGGACGACGCAGACATGAACCTGACACGTGCAGCTAATCTGCACTTGCCATTACTCAAACCTGCTTCCAACTAATCAAGTTTATGTCTAACAACCGTCGCCTGATGCCTTTAGATTGTTGGCAGCCCTGAATCGATTAGCACCGCCCCTCCTATGCCCGCCGCGCTGCTGCCTCACCGCGCTGCAGCAGCCGTCGTGACGCCGCCACAGTTGACCACCACTGGTGAGCTGACCCTCACTCTTTAGAGCACGAGCTCCTGCAAGCATTTTACTAAGTCGTAGCTGGAACCAATCAAGAGTTCACCGCTGGCGAGCTGCCTAGCCTGCCTGAGCCACGCCCCTGCTCTGTGCTGCTATCCTGTTGACTGTTGCACTGGAGAAAGGAAGAATAGGGAGTAGATCAAAAGAAAAACAGAAACTCACCTGCCCACCGTCAACCTCTCTCAATTCTCTTTTCTAGCTTTAGACACCACAGATTTGTACCCTGAAAAATTAGATCTATCTGCAAATTACTTGTTGGAAAAATTACCTAAAAACTTATTTATGTATTTGGACAATTCTTAGTATAAATAATTCTTTATGCTGCTGTTTTGCAACGTTACCACACAAGAGAAAATGATAATGATAGTATAACATGCTTAGGATTTAAAAGAGAACGACCTATTTTATTACTAGAAAGAGTTCAGAAATTATATCATAGAATACCAATGATGTTACTTTGCATATATTGTTCCTACAACTGTAGTAGAAAATAAATATGGTTTACGTGTTCTTTTATTCATTAAAAGCTTATATTGCATTATTTAAAATAGATAAAATTCTAGAGAGGTTATACAACGCCTAGAGCTACTGTTATATAATTTCATAAATAAAATAGTAATCATGATCAAATTTAGTCTGTAAATATACTGATTCATTTTAGGGAAATGAACATATCCGTTAAATCTATTTAATAAATTGAAAGAATCATGTACATGTTTCTCTTTATGAAATAAGAATAATAAATATTCTATCTAGGTGAATATGGCTTTTATAATATAAGTGTTTAAATCTGTTTAAAAACACTTACTGTTCACAAACTCCGGTGATGTAGCTTATGTATCATGCATTATTTCAAAATATGCATCCCTCGTTCTTATTTGGTTTTTATTTAAATTAGTTGGTGTTTATTGCAGCTGATTTCGTTGGATCATTTTATTTGGATTATTCGATGTTTCTCGGTGTTGGGCTTGGCGTGCATGTGAGAGAATCGTTGGAGGACTACTTCGCCATGAAGATTGGCACGCGAAGATCGTCATATGGATACTAATAAAATTAAAGGTCGAGGCAAGCTCACTCCTTTATCATTTTGATCCTATGTTTGTAAATGAAACCAAGTGCCCAAAATGTAGGATTAATATGTGCATGATTTAAGCAACTAAAATTTGCTCATCGGGTAATTGGTAGATATTTCCTATTATTATTCATTCTACTTTTTTTGAGCTAGATAGTATTTTTCCTTGTAACCATAGTATGTGTATATCGATGGGTTAATCCATAGGATCACAATGCAATTTATTTACATCGTGGACACAAGCGTAGTTGCAGGTCTATAACTAAATATAAATATTAATGCACACCTAGTAATTATTAATATAGTTAATATTGTTTAGAGGAGTCTTGATTGATAGACAATATAGTTGAGTCGGTGCTGACGGGTTGTCATGATAGTTAGTTCATGACGATGATATTGACAGTTAGATGGAGATAGGTGGATGGTTGATTTGGGAGACCGGTCACATCACATAAGGATTAGTACATTTGACTCTTGATTTAAGGAAATATCGTGCAACCATGAATGCCGGTATGGGACGGCTATGGCCAAGTAATTAGTTGAAAGCTATCTTGCCTTCTAGGAGCAGTCTGCACGTATAAATAATTCACTTAGTGGATGTGTCCAGAGGGACCTCCATCACTATGGTGTTGGGCCTAAGGTTTACTGATACAATGGATTGCATCCCCGAGACTTTAACCCAACGTAAGGAGGACTAGCCTCTGGGTGTTAGATCTAGGTAAATGGAGAATCAATGCTTTTTGAGAAGGCAAAAATAGCAGACGACTAGTGAAAAAGCGATATGTGATACAGATGTGCACACTGGTGAGTGCACGGTGCTAGCTACATCATAGACGGTCACTCACAGTCCATGGGTACAGCGTACAAACTCTGTAGAGTAATAAATCTATTCGAATAGCCGTGCTTCCGACATCAAGCTCCTTAATGATGGATCTTTGTTTAGAGTAGAATAATAAATGACTCATACTGGTCTTGCATATATTGATTATGCGTGATTAGATGGAGATTTGTATTCACGGCATGGTGGTCGTGAATGATTAGGAATTCTTGACATGGAGGTCAAGTGCGATTACTACATGTGATCTCACTATGCATTCATTTAATCACTTACATCTAGTAATTATATCATTATTCAAGTTAGAATGTCCAGTGCTCATTTATGCAAAAATTAACGATGATATCCTAACCTTTTTTGGCCATTCATTATTATGATATTGCAATTATTATTAACCAGCATTGCTTGCCTCCGTAAACTTGGTTTTAAGAGTTGTTAAAGATCTCATGGTGAGGAACGATTTCTAGAATATCTACTTCCAGTCAAATGCATGTGGTTGAACATGGGACATTCACGCTGGAAAATTGATTTTCTTGATTGTTTTTTGCTGCTTGCCACTCTGAAGGTTTCTTTTAGGCTTTCGAGCCAAAACTTTTGTAAATATTATCAAATAAATTCTTAGTTATATTGTACAGTTCTGATTTCACTGTTATATTCGTGTGCACTTGCCACTGATCATAGGACAAGTATAGAAAACACGAGATTCCGGGTAGTTCTGATTTAGTCACCAAGTTTTAGTTACCAAGAAATTTGGTCACTAAAAATTGATAAATTGTGACCAAAATTTGGTTTTTATTGTT
Source organism: Zoysia matrella (assembly GCA_001602295.1). NCBI lineage: Eukaryota > Viridiplantae > Streptophyta > Magnoliopsida > Poales > Poaceae > Zoysia > Zoysia matrella. The sequence goes on along the minus strand of BCLG01001158.1, from coordinate 70,536 downwards.
GATATACATTTCTAGCGACCAGAATATATGCTAATTAGTTGATAAATGCATTTAGTTATCAAGGTTTCCCTAGTTGCTATATAGTTTTAGCGACCAACTGTAAGACCCTCTCCTAGGAGGAGTATCCTTGTGCGTCCTTTACCAATCCCTGGATCGATAGTTGGTGCGCACATCAAGAACAAAGTGATACCGTTACACATACGGATCCGAAGTACAACACGCCTTTGAATAGGTCTATCAAACATAAACTTAGATTATAACAAACAAGTCGGCGCAGCGACTCTTATTCAAACATCACACCTAACACAACGACTACTACTACGGCACAGGCAACACTCGAGCGCAAGGCGAGACTCCTATTCTTCATAGTCGGCATCTTCTTCATCTTCTTCATCCTCTAAACAACAATAGCAAAGGGAGGAGTGAGTACATAAGGTACTCAACAAGCCCTAATGCTATGGAGGAGCAAGATATGCATATGTCGGAGCAAGGAATAGCTTAAGGTTTATGTTTTGCAGAAAGCAAATTTTATGCTGGGGTTTCCTAATGAAACATGTTCAAACAAGGAGGAAAACAATTTTCATCATCTTTTAGTAGGGTGGACCTGGGAAAGGCTTTCACCCCTTCCAACAGTTCCCAAATTTTAGTCAGGCACTAGCACGTATCCATGCAGGCTCTTGGCACACAGCCAACACATTCTGAAAACATGGGCATCTATGCCCATTCACATGCCAAGGATATCATATAAAAACTAATCATTGAGTATCCAAACAAGTAGCATGTCAATATTGTGACAACAGCCTATCCGGAAGGATTTTGCACTCTGTAGAGGTTATACACAGTACCCACAGGCTATGCTCCTCCTGATCAGCAGAGTCGCATAACGTTTACCCCACAACTACATAGAGCCGTCGGGGCTATCCGTACAACGTACACCCCTTCCAACAAGATATACATAGGGGCTATCCGTCGGGGTTTCACCCTCCCGATGACGCGACAGTACATTCCTGGAGCCGGACCATGGGATTACTACGACCATGTCTTCTCTTGGTCCCCTACTACGTCGAGTATTACCAAATCAGGTACTATATCCGTAGGCTTACGATCCCATGACACGAGCAATTATATAGTCGAAAGCCAGACAATGAGTTATCTCACGCCCTTCTCTTGTCCCATTGTCTCCTATTGACCTTCTAGTGGCTCGATGTAGAATACCTACAAAGCGGGGATAAGTCCCGCCCATTCGGGTTCTGTGGTTGCACGTAATTTCTAGGTCGAGTGCTAAAGAACCTGTCCTTATATGACAGGGGGCGGCGTGCTCGTTCACGATAAGTGGACTAAACCGAAGGCTACACATTATCACTATCACCATCATTATTAGTGAGCCCCGCCCCACGACCAGAATCACCCATCTTCACCTAGCACCAGTTGCACTAATCTCACTCCATTTTATTTTACTCACACCATCAAACTCACTTTAACTCAGTTTGTAAATGTTTGGTGTATGGTGTGGCAGTGCGAGACACCGCAGTTGGGGTCCTAAGCATTCTATTATCAATGCAACTTTTCAGTCATTAAAAGTATTTAACGACGGAAGTCCTATGGTTAACAAGGGTGTGTCGTCAATCGGCTAACAAGATGGTAATTCATATTAACTACAGCAAGTAACTGACATTAATATAAATACCTAGTAGCAAGTGGGTATATAGCTACACAACGCTTCAACATAGTTTATAAAATAGATGCAAGCATTTGACTCTATGGTGCAGTAGCAAAACATGGGTTCACAATGATTCAAGGGGGGTTAGGACTTGCCTTCGGCGGCATCCTCAAGCTCTTCCTCGTACACAGGTTCTTTGGCTTCTCCTTCTTCCTCGGGCTCTTCGTCAACTACAAGCAACGACCCACAATAAGCCTACTGAAAGAAAAGCTTCAGGAACTACAAATAAAACAAGAACCAAGTAGAGTTTGGATGGTCTGGGATGGTAGTGCTTGTGATGATGGTTCCAATGGTATGTTGATTACTATGATTGGAGATAAGATGTGGTAGCAAAGTGGTCGACAAGGTGGCTGTGACAGGGACTGCGTAAAGTCTGCGTGGACACACGGCTCGGCTTGTGTCCACGGCCACTAGGGCACATGCAGGCCCAAAGTTGGGAACGAGTCTCGTGGACACGTGGTCCGGCCCGTGTCCGTGGCCTCTGGACATGTTCGTGCACAGAATCGGGGACAACACTACGGACACGATGTTCGGCCCGTGTCCAGGGTGACTGTGTGAGTGCGGCCGTGAGGTGTGGGGAGGAGCCGGTATACACAGGGTTCGGCCTGTGCCCACGGTCTTAATCCCATGAGTGACAGGTGAACAGTGTGGGTTTAGGTGGAACGGTTTCGAGGTCATGTGGCTCGGCCAGTGACCTCGGCTGTTTCTTGGCATTGTCGTGTGATCGTGAATGAGCTGTGGGTCACACTGCCAGTGCCGTGTCTAGGCTTCAGGACACGTGCGTGAAGCCCGGCAGTGACCCAGCTCTGGGCACATGGTGGACACAGTGTCCGGGTCCCGAAGACACGTGATTGTGTCCGTGTTCGTGTCTGTGTCCGTGGACACGCGACGAGTGTTGTGTCCGTGGGCTCATGGGCAGCACTGTGTCCTTGTCTGTGGACACAGAGTCGTGACTATGTCCGTGTCTAGGTCTGTGGACATGAGGTTGTGACCGTGTCCATGTCTGGGTCTGTGGATACGGGGTCGTGACTGTGTCCGTGTCTGGGTTTGTGGACACGGGGTTGTGACCGTGTCTGTGTCTGGGCTGTGGACACGGGGACGTGACCGTGTCCGGGACCGTATCCGTGGACACGGAGTTGGGACCGTATCCGTGTTCGTGTCTGTGGACACGGAGTCGTGACCGTGTCTGAGCCAAGGTTGACGCTTGGCTAGGTCGGGTAGACACACGCTATTTGCCGTGTCCAAGCCCCTACCGCGCGCGTGCCTATGAGTTTGCGTGTGAGACCCGGGGTCGTACGGCCCACTGGTCGGAGACTAAGGCCGCGCCCTTTGCCTTGGGTGCATGCCGGTGGCGTTGCAACGGCGGTGCCCTGCCGGAACTCCGACCGGCTGGCTAGAGGCTGTGAGAGGGAGGTGCCTAGAGTGCACGCATGGTGGTGGTGTGGGTGAGCTCGTCGTCGTCAGTGGCAAGCCGGAACGGCGGCGGTGGCGGCGGTGCTCCGTGGAGGGGTGCAATAATCGCCATGGCCGACGCCACTCCAGAGTGTGAGAGCACCCTTGGGGTGCGGTGATCGTGCTCACGGCCTCACCTAGGTAAATGATGGCGCGTATAGGGCTGCCACCGTGGCCTGCCGTCGGCCGGCGGGGGCGCACGCCGAGCGGCCAAGGGGGCATGCGGGCGGCAGTGTGCCTTGCTCAACGGCTCCCTAGCGGGGCGGTGGTGCTCTAAGGTGGCAGCCGGATGCCAATGATTTGGGCCGGCAGTGAGGATGACCGGCGTCGGCAGTGAGGATGACGGGCACCAGAGAAACGGGAGCATACCGAACAATTTCCAACCACATGAGGAGGGTGCGGCCTGAGCTAAGCGGCTGTGTGAAGGGCACGCGGGGGCGGACGCAGGAGGCCTTTTATAGCCGGCGCGGTGGAGGGAAGCTCCATCTGTCGTGGCGGGGTGCAATTAAGGCTGACTCGCGCTCGGTTAGCCAGCGCGAGTGGCCGTGAGGCAGCTAGCCTGCCCCGTGGCGTGCTGAGGGAGCATCGAGGCACGCCGTTGCGCGGGGTGCATCCAGCAAGGCGCTGTGGCATCCCAAGACCGGACCAGCAGCAGGCAATGATGCAGTCGGCAATTAGCGCGTGATTTGACAAGGCAAGAGAAGTTGGCTGGCTTAACGACCGTCGGTCGGTGTCGAGAGGCTCGTGAGGCATTACTCTCGCCGGTGGGGATGGCGTTGGTCGCGGGCGGCGCGACAGCTTTGATGGCATCCGGCGAGCGTTGCGCGGCCGTGTGGTTTTGCCCAAAACCGGTCGCGGAAAATGGTGGGCGCGGGGTCCCTCAGAGGAGCAACCAGACGGCTAGGTGACGGAGGGCGTCGATGGCGCACGGGGGGCCGTCGGACAGCATACGGCATGGCGTGGCCGGGGCAGCGTCGCCCAGGTGGAAGAAGGACTTTTGGCTGGGAAGCAGCTGGGCTGGCACGACGTGGGCTGCAGGGTCCGCACGGGAATTGGGCCGGGGTAGAGAAAGGAGTGGCCGGCCCACTCAGAAAAATTCAAAGTTTTCCAATTTCTTTTGCTAAGGGTCAAGGATTTCAAAACTCCAACAAAATTCAAACAAGCAAGGAAACTCCAAAGAACGGCAAAACAAGAAAATCCGGAAAATCAAGCACTCAACAAGTCCCAGTTTTAGACTTTTGAAATTCCCCTTTAGCTATGTTATTCTAATTTAGTTTTATTTTGAAACTTTCAAATAAGCTAGAAGAGCTTGTGCACAAAAAAAAAGATGTTTAAAAACTTGAATTCTCGGTTTTGAATTTTTGGATGTGACATCAACATATCCAATTATTGGTTACTATATATGTATATTGAGAAAGTTTTAATGACCAAAATGCGACCAAGATTTTTAGTGATAAAATAGTTATAGTGAATAATTTTACATATATAGTGACCAAATACTTTGGTGACTAAAAAACATTTTTTTTTAGTGATTTCATCCTATGGGTATCATTACCTTGTCACTTAACAGCAAGTAACAATCATTGACCTCTATGGCAGAAACAGATTGAAAAATTAAGTGTAATGGAGGATAAGGGAACGCAAAGTTTCGATGAAGAATAAGAGATAAGATATCCTTTGATGGGAATAAGAAATTTGCTCTTGTATTTTATTCAATGTGCAACAGCATGCTGTTAATAAACAGTTAAACACCACCAATATATGTCACTATGTCAGTGAGTACCACCAATATATGTCACTATGTCCGCGAGCTGGCTGTTCATCTCAGTGCCAGCATGTTTACTGATCAGTGCTCTCTCCATAAGTGTTGTTTTTGACATAAAAATCAACGTTTAATTATTTGTCTTATTTAAAAATTATGAAAATAAAGAAATCATTATTAAAGTATTTCTAATAATAAAATATATTACCATAAAATAAATAATATTTATTTTTTAATAAGATGAATAGTTACTGATGTCTAAAAATCTAGAATGATACTTAGGACGGAGGGAGTATTTTGTGATTCAAGGTGCTACTGTGTGGCAATCAACTAATTTTTATTGCTCTGTGGTCTTCACACAAAAAGTTTTATTTAATTGGATGAGTACACTGCGGTTCCATATGTGTTATTTGTTTCATGCATGTTATTTTCGAACAATAAACAAATGTTACTGCCTACGTTTGTAGCTCATTGTTTCATCATTCTTGTGATGGTAGGCCTGTCATGCGCAGAGTTAACAAAACCGAAAACCAGTTCAGTTTCATCGGATAACCGGTTTTCATTTTAAAAATTCAAAAAATTTGTCAAGTTAAAAATTTTGGAATTTTGAAAACCGGTCGATAAACAGGTAAACTGGGGGATAAACCGGTAAAACCGATGTATTTCAAATTTGAAACCTGAAAACTGATATAACTGAAGAAGCCGGTGGATAAACCAGAAAACTTACTGGTTTACTATATTATTTCAGCCAAATTTCATTCAAATTTTGATTTTTGAATTTGGAGCATTTTTTTAACCACTTTTCACAGTTTTCGTCAAATTGGTTCCCACCGGTTTTGTCGGTCTGAATGAAATATCGACCCTAGTCATGCGTCAATCAAAGTGCCAAACAAGGATTAACTATTTACTTTTTGTAAATTACGAATGTTAATTGTTTTATGGAGTTCAGCTAAGCGCTGGTTTTAACTGTATAAAGGTAAAAATTAATTGACCTCTTGAGCTAATTATACAACAAATATATCTTTACAGCTTAAGATTTTAGAACTTTTCGTATTACGATTAAGAAAGCAGCTGTATATGCATCTCGATCGGCACTCCCCAAGGATATAGGACAAAGGTATGCTTTTGCACTCGCTACAGAACAAGACGCACAAAAAAAAGACGTAAGAAAAACAAAAACTGCTCTTAAGAGAACTGCTGCGAGGTAGCAAAGGTCTGTCCGAAGCTCCAGCTGGCCGGGACGACGTCCAGGAAGGTCTTAGTCTGCCCATCGCTGGTGGTAACCTGGAAAGACAGACTCTGCCCATTCAGGTACGCGTTAGACTGCCAGTTCACACCCCAGTTCCTTGACATCGCCATCCAGCCGGTCCTCGAGCCCTTGACTGACACTGACTGGATGGACCCACAGCCACCAACATTGCTTATCAGCACCAGCTCGAAGTAGTCGCGACCGTTGATGGTGAACCGGACCCCTCCTTGCTTCACGCATGGCACCCTGCATATTGTCGTATATCACCAGCGTTCATCAATCGAGCAAAATCCTGAAATATGAGTGGGCCTTTGAACTTCAGTTTCAAAAAATGTGTCTGGGGGGTTCCCATCACCTTTGGTAGAGAACCGGCACGATGCCTCCACGGTAGATGCCAATCTTGAGCCAGGCGGGCTCAGCCATATCAAAGTGCTGGCGGGGCGGGTTGCACCAGCCTCCGGCGTCGTTGGATAGCGCGTAGTTGGGCGGGCAGAAATTCGTCGCCGTGATAGTCACCGACGTGCCGGCGATGCAGAACTGCGGGTCCGCATTGTAGTCGCACATGATCCGGAAACACTGCCCGCACGACGCGCCGTCGTTGAACAGCGCCGTGCTCAGCGCCGCCGTGTTCGTCCCGTACCCCGTCGAGTAAAGGTCCCCGTAGCCGCAGGCCCCTCCTGGATAGACACAAGACACGGACGCATGGAACAGTTCACTTGAATTATTCTGGAATGGAACATTTCGAGTCGAACGAAACAGTAGCCATTACTGGCTTTCTGAACTTGCCCATCGTCCCAGAAGCATCGCTGCTGCCGTAGAAAGTGGCGAACGCCTTGTTCAGACCGGATGAGGTGAAGCCCGCTGCTTCCTGCAACAGGAAGCAAGCCGTAGCAAACAACACAAGATCGCGAGAGGCTGAGCCCATCGCCTCCATGTTACTTAGCGAGATGAGCGACGCTAATGGCCAAATACAAGCTGCGTCGTTTAAATAGGCATCATTCCGAGGCGCTGGCGTTTCTGGATTGGATCAGAGGACATGTCCGCATGCAGTCGCCCGGCCCCGGCAGAGGGCGTGCTTGCATGTGGGTGTGCACGCTGGAGTGCTATTTGGGAGCTGACACGGACACGAGCAATCAGTCGCTGCATTATTGCCACGAATCCGTCGGCCGCATGGGATAGCCTCGATCGCTAGCTCGCCGCGAGAGCCCCATGTTCGCATCAATAAACTGTATGTGGTGTCTCTGACGACTGCCGGGTTAGGCATGAGATGCTGCGAGACATCCGTCGGCGTTTAGTGCCAGTGTAGATCTAGACTCTGTGTTTCAGTTCTGTACAGTGAACTTTGGCACTTGATCTGTCGGTGCTCACGCTAAAAGAACTTTTTTGGAATATACAGAAAAATCCACAGTGAACTTTGGAGATCAAGTACGATCGGGGCCACTGTGCGACACAAAAATCTGTTGTTTAACAGCATATGCTTGCCGTGCAAACCTACTACTCCCTTTGTCTCATATCCCTCTTAATTATTATCATTCGAACTCATTGAAATTAAAAGGGGTGAAAAAATATGCACTACATAGAAAAACAAGAAAGACTGAACTAATGGAGTAGTAGAACCAGAGACAAAAATGTACCAAAAATTACTATGTAGTTACATAGTAATTTATTGAAAATTTTAAACAAAAAATTTCCAAATTCCTTTTCAGCCACTGAGAAGTTCATTTTTCCTTCCGTGCTCCTGTTTGAGATTTTTTCCCCTATATGCCCACTTGCCTTTGTCACCACCACGCGATATCCCTGTATGGAGTTTAGCTTCGCACCTTCTCCCCATAGCTTCCTGGAATCTTAGGCAGGGTTCACCAAACAGTGAAATCCAGTCCAGTTTTTGTGGTTTTCAGCGAAATCTATCCGGTCCGGTTTCGCAAAACGATCGGTTTTTTTTTAATTTTCAATAAATTCAAGAATTCAAAAATGAAAATCTGAAAACTTGTCAAACCGGTCGATAAACCAAAAAACCAAGCGTAAACATGGAAAACCGGTCAAACCGATTTGATTTAAAATTCAAAAATGAAAAATCAGAAAAACCAGAAAATTGGAGCACTTTTCGTTTCAAACCCTGATTTTTTGTGTTTTTACTGGTTTTATAGTTTACTATAAAGGTTTTCACAGTTTTTACGAAAATCAGTTAAATCGGTGCCGATCGGTTTTCGCGGTACAAACGAAAACAAAAGCCTGATCCTAGGAGGAAGTCGCTTGGCCGTTAAACTCCTCATCTTTGCGTGCCCATACTATAGTGGCCGAGTGGAGCTATCAGTTACCATGATGGGGTCTCGCGGTCCCATTGCACAACGAAACATACCATCAGCAGTCCTTTCCCCATGCTCAACGGAGTCGCCTCTCTATGCATAAGACTATTGGATTCTCGAACCAACTGCTGAAAATTGCGCGTTTGAAATAAAGAAAAGTTTGTTTGATAAGTAAACTTCTGTCGGTTCGTCATGTAAATGTTAATTGTCTACCTTATTTACTTGTCATTTTGGAAAAGCTGAGATCACTACAAGAAATATGATGATCTATAAAAGATTAAATTCAACATGGAATGTAACAAAACCGGGCACAGATTAGATCAGACATTTAGATGGTTTCTATAATTGTCACCCAAAATCCATCATAGATTACAGGATTTTCTTGTAGTGATGCACAGAAAACAAGGAGAGATCAAGATGTACTAGGAAAAGAGAAAAAATAACTTAAAGAAAACTAGAATCACATACTCCCTCCATCCCAAAACAAAATAAGTGTCTTTTTAGATTTTCAAACATCTCACTTTGACCATTTGTCTTATTCAAAAAATTTGTGAAAAATCTATTTATTTTATTGTGAAATGATTCATTATTAGAACTACTTTAAGCTTGATTTGCTTATTTTTGCATTTTTATAAATTTTTTGAATAAGATGAATGGTTAAACGTCGATTTCAAAAAGTCAAAAATATCACTTATTTTGCGACGGAGTAAGTATATGGGACGGAGTGAATAATTCGCAATCGCAGCCGACAGCACAGTCACAAATCTCAGTTTTGATCCATATAGAAGTCACCCTGTGTTCGGATAGGAAAGGTGTAGGCTATACTTCTGTCAGACTGCTTTTTGCATCCAAAGTGTGGGGTAACAATGAAACCTTACTACTTATAACCACTATCTTGACAGCCGTGATGCCACCTCACTAACTTATTCTGGATAACTGCAGTTGTGTTCACACATCGATTGACTGCATGTCATAGATTTCAAAATCACTAATACCACAAATAATGGATGTCACAGATTTATTAACTAATAGCACAAAACCACTACACGAATCATTTTCAAGGTGGTTTTGCCTATTTTCATGAAGGCTTTTGTTGGCACACAAAAAAATTATATTCTATAGCAGTGTAACATAAACGATTTAATGCATTGAGAAGATAAATGAAAATAATTACACAAACAAAAGACAATGATATTACACTTGTAATCTAAGTTTCCCTAAGTTTTCGATGCCAGTGGTAGAAATACTTTCATTATGCCTGAGACAGATAGAGTAGAACGCTTTCCAAGCTTGGGCATAAGCCTTATGTTTTCTGAATAAGAATTCAGGAAAACCACTTACCTATTCATGACATTCGTGCCAGCTCATGCAATTTCAAACCTCATCTGTAAAACAAGGCTTAATAAAACATGATGCAGTGCTCCCCATGAAATTTGAGCAAGATGCGATGGTGGATGGTGACGTGGAACACGGCACGGTGGTTTACAGCGACGTGGAGGTTATGATAAGGTGGTTGTAAACAGTGTCAAACGTGGTTAGGTTGGACATGGCAACATGTAGCAGAGCAAACGGTGGTCGACATTGATGTGGATGAAGCAATATTAGACATCTCGGTCCATGGCACTAACATGGAGCTAGTTCAGCGGAGTGGTGAATGCGGACATGCGGTGGTACTGAACAATGGAGTGGTGGATGTTGAAGAAAAAAGTAATGAAAGCCAGCAATATATCATGCGAGTAATTAATCGTAGTGAGTTCAAACACACTCTCTCCATTCCTAAATTACTTTGAACTATTCGTCTTATTAAAAAAATTTAATGAATATTATACATTTTATTATAATTTACTTTACCATTAAAGTAGTTCAAATCGTAACTTATAATTTTACACGTTTTAATTATTTTTTAAATAAGATGAATGGTCAAAGTTAATATCAAAATCAACGATCACATCAATTTAAAAATAGAGAGAGTATTATGTTTGTGTAACCATCTACCTATCATTTTGTTTGCTCGCTGGATCTACTCTCCTTTCTCCTAATTTTCTCTCCTCAACGCCCTCAATCGCAGCCCAGTTATTATGGGAGCACATCCCATTAATGGAGAGCCATGAATCAAGCCATATGTTGTTTCTAAGGCTAATGTCAATGTGAAGATTTATTTGATGTATCGAGTGTTATTCACCTAATATAGTGTGTTTCAACAAAGACCATTTGAAAATTCTTTTAGAGGAAGCCTCGTGTGGATGGCAACCGTCTCCCTCCCTCTCTCACGTTGGTCCTCCCGACGTTCACGGTGGCTCACCGGACCGCTTGTTCCCGGAGACGGTGCATCCTACACGGGTACACAGTGCGCCTCCCTTCCATCAGGTATACTCACCATCATCCTCCTCTGCTTTTCCTCTGTTCGCTTCACTCGACTGTGGTCTCGGGAGACAGGCGCGTGAGCTGCGTGGCGCAACTCACAGATTTTACCAAAGATTTGCGGCGCCAAGCCACCTGACAATAACGGACCCGCTGATCAGACAGGTAATGAGTATCAATTGGTAAATCTCTCTGCATTTCCTCCGTCTAGGGGCATGTTATCCTCTTCCTCATCCCTCTGTACTAAACCTAATCCTAGCGAGAGGCCTCACGATTTCAGTATGTCCTCCTCCAAATTCTCATCGCTGGAGAGTTTTTTTAAGCGTGTGTCGAGTGCTGACTCTGGTTCAGGGTGGGCGGCACCATCGGTGGTAATACAAGATCTTTCGCTACTGTGGTGGATTCGACTTCTCCTCCCTCATAGGCTCCAGTGGTGGTCCTTGCCATGAATCAAGGAAATCGAGGTCAGGGTCATTTGGTCAAGGGTCTAGTCGTATGTTCCCGCGCCCCGATCGGTTTCGAGGTCATCGAGGTTTCTCTTGGAGGATCTAGCATCATTGGGCTGCCATGCTTTTCTGGCCGGCCCGGCACGGCTAGACATTTTCGTGCTGTGCCGTGGGCCGAAGCTCAGGCCCATGGGCGGGCACAGCATGGCCCATTAACATAGAGTGCCGGGTCAGCCCGAATTTAAAAGTGCCGGGCCTTTTTGGGCTTGGGCCGTGCCATGCCGGGCGGCCCGTTTGGACATCTATAGAGGGGCCATAAAGGTGGTTACGTGCCTGGTGGTGGTGATCATTATCCTTCTGCGTTTCAAAATCCGGAGTTTGGATCAGCAAATGCAGGTACTCGTGCTAACCCCTCTGAATTCTCGGGAGATTGGCTATGCTAGTGGTGATACAGGTGGTGGGGGGGGGGGTCTGGAGCAGTTGATAATGGCGGCCTGTCCATTAAGGAGATATTGGTTAGAACGTCGGCTAGGAATAGATTGAATCTGAGCTCGTGAAATGGATGCCTAGTCCAGAGCCATATCAGAAGCCGAATATGAAACAATGGAGAGAAAAGGTTGTTAACACTCAAAGGAATGAAGGTTCTACCTCTCAGAGTCCTTTCCAATCTCAACAGTCGTTTCAAGGGTGTGATTCATCAAGGTTTCATTATGAGGGGCAGTCTAGTTAGCATCACAATCATTTTGGACAAGAGATTGAGGGCAGTTGCTATGTTTGTGGTCATTTGAGCACCAGGTTGTGTCTTGCCCATCAATGGCTAACTGTAAGATCTTTTATAAAAAATTCATCGGGTGAAGTTGTGTCCTCTCAAAAACCATGGGAGTATGTGGCCCAATTATGTGGTGCTCAAGCCAACTGTCAAGGTTACTTTGTGATAGAAAATGTGCCTAATGTATCTGTTTTAAAGGAGAAGAACAATACTGCTTTGATCACTGTAGCTGAAGGCTCGACTACAGCATTTCCTATTGATCAGGAGATGCAATGGCTTTTTACCACTGATTGGAGATGCAGGGTGAAGCAATCGAGTTACAACAAGTACAGTATGCATTTCCCAATGCTAAGAAAATAGAAGAATGGTCTCACTTTAAAATTATGAAGACGCAGAACACTAATGCAAGTATTTGCATCTGACCTTGGGATCCAACAGTGGGAGCTAAGGGTGCTTTGCAACAACCTTGATTTAGGTTGAGAAGGATACCCTTTGAGAGTTGATCTGGCCCTGTGGTGGTATATGTAGACTCTCTTGTGGGGAAAACCATGGATTATGAGGAATCAAGTCTTATGGGCGAGTATGTTAGAATCAAGATTGAATGTAGAGACATCTCTAAGGCGCCAGCTATGATTGAGGGCCAGATTAGTGATTACTTCTATGATATTTTGTTTTACAGAGAATTTCCTTGGGAATCTAGTGGGCCATCTCAGTCTACTTATATTAATATCCAACAAGAAGATCACTAAAAGGCTCTGCCAGATCATAACGCTAAGAAAGCCAAAGTGATTCAGGATCAAGCTGGTCCCTTAGTTTAGAATCCATCTATTGTCATATCTAGGGATAAAACTTATAGAAAGACTGCTTCTTTACACTATGTCAGCTTCTCCTAAAGTTTCTCTCTCCATGTTTGGTGACTCTTTCAAGTCTCGAGCCAATCCAATGTTGATGGATAGTACTGATGCGGCTAGATTAGAAGGTGAACAGATAGAAGCTGTTAAGAACTTGGATGTGAGTGATGATGATGACGACGACTTACTAGACAGCCCACCCCATCAGGATCAAGGGGGTTTAGCAAAATTTGGTGCTACCCATACCAGGATGATGAGATGTTCGGCAGCTAATTTACATGAGAAGCCTTTTATTGATGTGGCTGGGGAGAAACTCTCTGTGAAGGACAACTTTATGACTGTTGTTGGCGTTTCGTATAACTGGCACATCAAAGTTTATGTATTGAAGAGGGGTTCGTGCGCACTTCTCATTGTAGTGGCCTAGTCTACCGAAGACTCGAGATTTTAGCCTGATTGGGGCCGCCGCGAAGGCGTAATACCCTACGTTCAAGAGTGGGGTGCATAGATCTTAGAGTTTTATCGAAGCGGATTACAATGGTGCTAGGGTTCTCGCTCGATCTAGAACTCTAGGTCTTTGAGATGTCGAGTGTGCTTTGATCATGTCGAACATCTCTAATCTGTTCAACTCTGTCTCTCTAGGATCCCCACAGCAACCTTATATAGGTGTCAGTCTGAGGTTACAAGGTGAAAAGATTAAAGACACTCAGAACGGGAGTTGAATCGGTGGACTTATAGAACTAGTTTCACTACGAACTAAAACTATAAGACTCGATCGCAACGAAAGCAAACCTATGCGATTCTAATAGGCCAAAACTGCTAACAATGCTAGTGGAATGATAAAAACAACAAGTAAACACTAGCAGGATAGCCACCAAGAGGAATCAAAGAACAACCTTTTACACTACTCGACGGTAAGTAAATGTAATAAGTAAAAAGAGTGAGATAGAGATTGCTCAGTAATTATTTTTTGATGTTTCGAAGGATAGGTGCCTTTCCCTAATCCTAGTTGAACCACTCCCGTTAAAGTCTTGGTTCTTTCTGTCGTGCTCGAAACGATGCTCATAAAGGTACGCTTCACTCTCGGAGTGAAGTCACCGACAGCTCGGCTGTCGCACACAATACCCAAACACTAAAGCAAACCTCCAAGGCTCGGGCGTTCCCTCTTAGTGTCCCTTTTGAGCGAGGGACCCGGAACCGCGTACAAACTTAGCGATATCTTCCACAATCTCCTCGGAAGCTCGATCACCAACAATTAGCCAGCCTAAGCTGCCCACACCAAGAGTAATTGGCAAAGATCATTCCTATCAAGCCCTACAAACTCTAGAAGTGTACGAATGCTCCCTATCACTTTTCTACTAGCACCAAAAATCTCTAATCTTGCTATGTGCTCTCTTGGTGGTGTCCTTTGGCCTATCACAAGTTTTCTCTACCTCTTCAGATCGCAAGCACTCTGCAAAATGTCCTCCTCCACTGTTTAAATAGGCTCAAAGCTCATAAACAACCGTTGAGATGTGATGTCATAAAGCTGACTGCTTTATGCAATCATCGGACTGTCTGGTGACTGGACCACCGGACTGTCCGGTGACTTTCACTTTTAGACTCCCAGAGACATTTTCTCTGGACTTCGGCTTCAACCTCATCGGACTGTTCGTTGACTACCACACCGAACTATCTAGTGTCTTTTCCACAGCAACTCCAGAGAGCACCTCTCTCTAGACTCCAAAGTCCTGGCTCACCGAACTGTCCGGTGACTGCTTCTTAGACTGAACTTGATCTTCGGTCTTCGACTTCGCTTTCTCTGCTATCTTTAGTGCTTTCTGAGGATCTAAGGAGCATTCACACCCTCTAACACATGTATGATAGGAGACAAATCACCTTACCCCCTTAATAGTACCGACATTCCTGTGGACTCTCTAGCTGTCCTTAGCCTAGGTCCTTCGACGTTCAAAAACTCCTCTTCAAAGAAACGTCCTTGTCATCCATCGAGAAAGCCCACTATGTTGATGTAGAATTAGTGAGGTAATACCTACAATCACAATCGTTACATATGGCATTTATTCAATCACCAAAATCAATTTATACCTTTTAAGGGACTTCAAAGGTCATGAAGCTAACACAAAGCTTGGCACCCAAGTAACCAAGCGACACCCGACGGGTGGGACCGTGAGCATCTTAAAGTTGTTATGCCTGACAGCTTCTGAGCATCGGGTCATCGTGTCGTCGTCCTCATCTCTGTCCTTTGTCTAGTGTAGGTGGGACAAAATCAGCTTTCCCTCTACTGTCCAACAGACCATGCCTGTCGCACAATATCAGAAATTTCTGCTCTTGTTGGGTGTTGGTCATCCAAAGGCGGTGCTCGACCCCTGGGGTCGGGCGGGTAAGACGATGCCTGACCCGAGGGTCGGACAAGTAAGGTGATGCTCGATACAGGGGTCGGACGAGTCTTATCTTGGTGGAGTCAAACCATTTATGCATTCTGATGCGCCCTATGGTATGACGGACCGTCTTTTATAGTTGAGCATTCTAACTGGGCTGAGACTGTAGACCTGAGGTATAAGATCCCGACAGTAGCCCCCGAGTCTCGCATCATTTACAACTCTGTTGAGACGACATGGGGCTGGATCGTGTTGATCTTCATGCTTCATGGCTGGTCACGGCAGGGCACATTAGCACGCTCGTAAGGCATAGTCCCCATGCCCCTACGCGACTCAAAGGGTCGGTCGAGGGTCTTGTTTTGATCAGAAAACATTTTTGAGATGTAACAGTGGCATCTGACCCCTAGGAGTCAAAGACACGAGTTTGGCTTTCGAACAGCAGAATCGTAGGGTCAGAACCCTCATGCGGAGAGAGTGTGCCCTTAAGCGCCTGACCTACCGGGGTTGGATAGAGAGGCTCGAGCCATCCGACGGTCGAAGGTTGAGATTCGGATTAGTTCATCACCAATCTTGAAGAATGAGTGCCTAGGTCAGACTTGGCGGAGTGGTCGATCTCTATGATCGGCACTGTGCCTACGTCGGATCAAGCATACTAGTCGGCTTCCATTATCAGCATAGTTGGTATGAATCGAACCAGACAGAGTAGTCGGTCCCCTTCAAAAGTTTTGGGCGCACGGATTCTGAGCTCGCCAGTAAGTTATTAAACATCACGGATGGCTTGGGCGATCGAGCGATATTACCGCTTTACATGGACAGTGGATCCTGAGACGTAGGAAAGGGCAACCATTCGTGAGATAAAACAGCCAGAGCACATTGATCGAACAAAAACTAAGGTGCGACGCTTTGTGCACGGTACCCATGGCCTGCAGTCATTAAAGCCAGCACCCTAGCCCACCCATCAACGAGTGGGGGTTAAAAACGTGGGTGCCTCATCATGCCATGGTAAATGCTCACGTCCCATTGTGCAGTGCGCGAGATGGTTTAGGTGCCTCATCACTCCGCCAGTATTTCGTCTTCCTTGTTCTCGCTCTCATCACTGTCGTCACTAGGCCTTCCGACTGGACCGAGACTATAGATACCCGGGGTATCCGATTTAGACAGCTGTTATACCTGAAATGGTTGATAAACATGTTCAAGAGACTCAGGCTGGTCATAATGATAGTGTTCTCCAGGTTATTCAAGATGTTATTGAAAATGTTGTAGAGCTCAAAAAAGGAGCTCAAGTTGAATCTGAGCCTATGCGTGACGATAAGATTGAATCCTAAGCCAGGGGAGAATCTTCAAATTGCTAAACCTACAAGGCAATCCCAGAGGAACATTGGTGGTACCATAAAGATCATGGATGCAGCTGAAAGAAGAGTCAGGAAAAGAAATCTTGAAGGTACCTCTCCCCCCAAACCCAATAAACTTCTTCATAGTAATAAGAATTCATTTGCTGCGTTGTCTGATGATAATTGGGCTCAAAAAGCTAATGATAAGGGGGCTCTAATTTCAAACTCCTGATTTTGAAGTATTACACATGCTTAGAACTATGGAAGAGGCTAAATGCATGTTGCAATCTAAAGAAACAATTAACTGTTCAACTGAAATTCAACAATACGTGGAGGATATTTCTTCTCCCAAACTGCCACAATGGATGGAAAATGAAGAGCACTTGGACCCTGACGATTTCATTATGATCAGTGCTAAGAAGTCTAGTAATAAAAATGTAAGGTAACCATAAATCACTTGTTGGTGTCGTGCAGTTTCTCAAGGGCCTTTTGGTTTCACCTCCTAACGAGTTTTTCCCCACAGATTTCAGACGTGTCTTTTGATGAGTGGTGGCATAGGTTGTCCGAAGCTACCAATGGCCTGAAGAGACAGGGTTCAATACCCTAGTTGCGTTAGGAGCCTCGACTCTTTGGAGACATTGCAACATCTGTGTTTTCGATGATGACAGTCCCAGCTTGACAAGAGCAATCTTATTAGTGGTCGAGGAGAGGCTGCTCGGGAGATGGCTGGGGCAAGGGGACTGATCTCCTTATCTGTTGTTTCTCTCTGATTAGTGGGTTTGTGGTCGCTTGTGTTCAAGAACAGGCACATATGTAACTAGTTCTAAAGGTGTGTTGAGAGTATTGGGTGTTGTACAGGTACTTTATCTTTTTTTTTTAAATATAATGATACGCAGCTCTCATGCGTCTTCAAGAAAAAAAATTGTAAGGTAATTTCAGCAAAAAAAAAAACAAGCCTAAAAGGATCTCTGATGACCGAATCCTCATCCAATATCCCACCTTTCTTGCAAGGCCTATGAGAGATGAGGAAGAAAGGAAAGCAAAATTTAAAATGTTAGCTTTATTCTGAAATGTTAGAGGGGTAGGCAAAAAAGAAATGCCTACCCAGCTTAAATACCTCTTCCCTGAATATCATCCTTGTTTTGTTTGTCTTTAGGAAACAATTAAGATTATTCATCTTTTTTTTTCTTAAAAAGCTGGATCCATTTGGCTTATTTGACTGGAATTGGATTCCTTCAAGGGGAAGGGCAGGAGCTTTACTTACTAGTATTCATACTGATACCTTTGAGGCTATCAATCATAAGAGGTACATATATTTTGAAAACTGTTGTGAAAGAAAAGGATAAGAGTAGAGAATGGATACTTCTAATGTCTATGGTCCACCTCGGAATGAAGATAAAAAATTATTTTCTTGTGGAGTTGGCTTCCTTCTGTTCTAATAGATCTTTACCTATGGTTTTGGGTTGGAACTTCAATATCATCAGATATAGTCATGAAAAAAATAAGCCATGCCTGTTATCTCAATTTTCAGTGCTTTATAACTCCATTATTCATGTTCATGAGCTTAGAGGTGGGGGTCTTTATACGTGGTCCAATAACCATACCTCTTCAACGATAGAAAAATTAGATAGAGTGCTTGTCACAAAGGAATGGGGGAAAAAATTTCGCTTTGGTGACTGTTCAGAAACTAGCAAGACATTCTTCAGACCACAATATGTTAATAATTTCAATGAAAAATGAACCCAAAAAATCTTGACCATTCAAGTTTGAGTTGTATTGGTTACAGCATACTGATTTTATGGAATCACAGCAGAACTGTTACAGATGTACTTTGATGAAGAGCTATATTGGTACAAACGTACTCAAGCTAAGTGGCTTTTGCAAGGAGATAACACTATTTTTAGTTTAAAAAATGGTGATTCCAACATCATTGGGGATGAGGCTTCGTTCATGCATGTTAATTCCCATCAGTCCTGACTTGTGGGATAATGAGAGCAAACTTTTTGATGATGACACTGAATCTTTAGAAAAATGCTTCACTGAAGCTGAGGTAAAACATGCTCTATTTGAAATGGAAACTAACTAGCAGCTGGCCTAGATGGGCTTCCTGTTGGATTCTTTCAACATTGTTGGGATATTGTTAAACAAGATGTTATGAAGTTATCTAACGACTTCTACTGTAACAACCTGATTGTTAGCAGGCTTAATTATGGCATTATAAAACTACAACAGCTGATAGAATTCAACTCTTTATACCAATATGCCTTCTGAACAGCATTTATAAGCTGATTACAAAAGTCCTAACAATTACACTTGAACCTTTTATGCATAAGATTATTAACAGATGTCAAAATGTTTTCATCCCCAAATGGAGCATCAAGAATGGGGTTATGTTGCTCCATGAAGTTTTGCATGAGACCAAGAAAAAAATGCAAAAAAGTTGAACTTTGAGAAGGCCTATGAAAAAGTGAATTGAGAATTTCTTTTTAAATGTTTGGAGATTAAGAAATTTAGTCCTTTAGGGCAACAATAATGTATAAGGACCATGTAGTCTTTATATGTGGGACCTACTGCAGGTGGTAATAGTTAGGGTCAATGTAGTCTCCAAAGTACTTTTTAAAGTGGGCCCCACAACATGTAAAACATCAAATCAAATGGTAGGGAAGAAAATTACCAACAGCTGCATCATAAAAAAATTCTTTTCTATTCCATATGGCCGGGCAAGATGGCTATGGGTGACTCAAGCATTCAATGCTGTAAGGATCACTTTCACAATGTATATGAGTAGGCTATAGGATTTCATTTATTGCATAAGGACTACTTTATTCACAAAAATGTCGTTGCTCTAAGGATATCTTGGTACAAGAAAGTAGTTACCAATGGCACTTTAAGCGTTAAACTTAAAAATCAGTTAGGAAGCTATTTTAGTAGCTATAAAGGTGTGAGGCAAGGAGACCCCCTATCACCATTCTTATTCAATATAGCTGCTGAATGGCTTACTAAAATGTTTCAAAAAGCACAACAATCCGGCTTGATCATTGGTTTGATCCCCCATTTGATAGATAATGAGGTTGCTATCATGCAATATGTTGATGATACAATTTTATGCATTCAACATGATTAAGCAGTCAATGTTAAATTGCTGCTATATTTGTTTGAGCTTGTGTCAGGCTTGAAAATTAACTTCTAAAAGAGTGAAGTTGTTATAATAGGTGGAGATAATAACATTGCACAAGTATGCTGAGTTATTTCAGTGTCAAGTAGGTGCTTTCCCTATCAGGAAAACTCAAAACAAAGAACCAAGAAAGCACCAATGCCGAAGGAAATACAGAGAAGGAGAATGCCAGAGACCTGAAATCGTAGCCATGAGGACCAAACCACAGCACAGCACACCATCGACACCCACACCACAGCAGCGACATAAGCGTTGGTGGACAGACGCTGCAGGTCGGGGTGCTCCAGTTCTCAGAGGCAAAGCGTCGAGCACGTCGCGAGCACGGGGCCGCGCAGCGCCATCTAACCGCGTGCGCTGGCTGAGGTAAACGAGAAGGGAAAACAGGAACGACAGCTGCGAGGAGGAACGGTAGGGAACAGCGGCAGTGAAGGAAAAAAAAAAGGAAAATAAACCTAGCAACCTGAATCGAAGGAAGACGTGGCCAGCGCCGGATCCCAGCAAAGAGAAGAAAGAAGCGGGGATGGCTCAGCCGAGGAGAGAGAAGGAAGCGGCCCCGGCCGCCGCGCTGCTCTGCGCCCACCCCTCCGCGCGCCACTCTAGCCCAACGCATCGGTGAGGGCGGTGGCGACGACAGAGGCGGTGACGGGCACGGCAAAGCGGGGTTGGCTCAGCCGAGGAGAGGGAAGGAAGCAGCCCCGGCCGCCACGCTGCCCTGCGCCCACCCTTCCGCGCGCCGCTCCAGCCCCCACGCATCGGCGAGGGCGACATCGACGAGTGTTCCAGTAGCGCGACCAGAAAAGCGAGAAAGGGGACGATGCGGCCGAGGAAACTCGTAGGTGGCGTTTGGGAATCCGAATCCGAGGAAGGGATTGGAAAAGGGAAATGAAAATATAAAATCTTACATCTTTTATTTATATATCTCATTAAATTTTAACTATTCATTTATTTTTCAATCTCTATCTTATCTTCTATTTCTATATATCCAAACGTCACTGTTTGGTTGACTTTAGGAATCTAGAGTAAATTCATTATTTGACTATAAAATAATAAATAATGATCAAACTTTTTTTTGAATTTCCTTTTAAAGACCAAATTGGATTTTCATTTTTTTCTGGGTCTTTTAGTTAGTTTAAGCACTAACGGTGTTAAATATGACATAAAATAATTATTTTACCCCTAATCTAAGATACTCTCTCCGTTATTTCATTGATATCGTCGCTGACTTTAAATTTAACTTTGACTATTTGTCTTATTTAAAAAATTTGCTCGAATGTGTAAATTTTAAAGTTATGATTCAAGTAACTCTAATGATAAATCAAACTATATAAAAATATATGAAATCAAATTTTTTTTAATAAAACGAATGGCTAAAGTTGAATTTGATATCAATTAAAGAATAGAAAGAGTACACTAATATAATTTTTTGTTATAATTTTTTGTTTGCATGTGTATTAGTCTGAGCGTACACTATTTTTAACATAATTCTGTTGCCATTGGAGTTTATGCTTTTTAGGTTTAAAAATATTGTACCCTCATATTAATATATATACAAACAAAAATTATATTGGTATATTTTAGATGTGGGGTAAAATAGTCATTTTATGTCATATTTAACACTATTAGTGCTCTAAACTAACAGAAAGGCTAAGAAAGAAAACGAAAATCAAATTTGGTCTTAAAAAAAAATTCAAAACGAAAAGCGTCAACAAATGAAGTGATCATTATTTGGCCATGAATTTCCTCATGAATCTAGCCTGGTTCGTTTCAATGAGCCAGGCTCATAGTGGCCAGCCTGTGTCCATACAAGTTTAGTTGTTTAGTTGTTTGCATCTGACTGATCAAGCTGTAAATAGATCGTTTTTTGTTGATTGTATAAATATGTTGCATAAGATAAAAAGTAAAAAATATACTATTATAAAATAATTATGTTGCTAATAATATCATATGTAATTGTTATGGTCTGAAACTTAATTATTTAAATCTTAATTAAATTGGAATTCGCATAATCGCACTAATATATGCTAATCATATTACTAAGCTGCATCTGGCCAGTCTGGCCCTCCATAAACAGTCGACAACCACGTTACTCCGCAGCCTGGCTCGGTGGGCACTTTTGCACCCCGGCTGGCCTGGCTCGACTCTCCGTGCGGGCAACCAATCGTGCAGAGCTGCACCGAGCGAGCCTGGCTCAGACTGAGCCACCCATCCAATCGCACCTATATGGACCGGAGTGGGACCCACACAGGACGTCAGTGCAATCGGATGGTGACGCGTGGCAGAGGCTGGGTAAAATTTCTCACCGGCGACGGCTGCACCCCTGACGCACCATAAAGATCGGACGAACCAACGCGCGGAGGCGATGCAGGGAGTACGTCGCGGGGCGGCGGAGCTTTATATGGATAGATTTAGAAGTGTTTATGACCTAGTCCCTCTGTTGGGTTATATATGACATTTCAGTAATGGTCACAAAAACAAGGAAACTCTCTGCAGAACCCTGCTACCCCTATCTATGGAGCATCATTAAAGAACTGTCGGTAGACTTCGCTCGGTGGAGCAGCACAGCAACCGAGAAGACCATGAGCTGGCAGAGAGAAGTAGAGTGATTTTATTAGGGGTACAAATGGAAGTTGGTAGATATATTTATGTTGGAGTGCGAGAATAACAATTATTTGGGAACAAATTTTGAATGTTAGAATGATAAATAAAAGTGAACGGAGGGAGTATTTAAAATTGAGATCTTAATATTTTAAATAATTTTAAAAAACTGAATATCTTAAAAAAGGAGCTGTATATTTTTTGGTGGGAGGTTAACACTAATCAGTGTCAGTTTGTGTAACACTCCGATATACTTACATATCAATGTACTTTTTTTTAAATCTATTCTGCATGACATTGATAAGACGAGAAGGATTTTCAAATATCATTTGATCAAATGGGGATAACAT
>BCLG01001158.1:33976-47784 GCA_001602295.1 Zoysia matrella | reverse complement strand
AAAAAAGGGGGGGGGGGGGCTAGGAATAAAAAATTTAAAGTTGATGAATTATTGCCTGTTATGTAAACGGTGGTGAAAACTGGAAATCGAAGAAAGCCTTTGACAAGAGATAGTAAAGAAAATATATTTACAAAACAACTTCATTATAGCTGTTAAACATAAGCAAAGTCACTCACCATGCAGGAGTGATCTATTGAAAGTTAAAAACTTATACCTGCTTAGGAGAAAGAAGATAGTTGGGAATGGTAATGCAACGTTATTTTGGGAGGATAATTGGCTTAATGAGAGGCCTCTCGCTGATTATTTTTTAGACCTATATAAATGCAATGACAAACTTATTACCATTCACGATTGTATTTTTTTAAAAAAATAGAATCTCTCTTTTAGAAGATGGCTGGAACCTCAACAACAGCGGTGTTGGGATACAGTGTTATTTAAAACTCAGACATACCCTTTCAAACCTGTTGCTCATTATACTAAATGAAAGCTACACAAGAGTGGGATGTTTACAGTACAATCTCTGTACAAAATGATTTTTGCTATTCTTGCTCAAAAACCAAATAAGCATATTTGGAAAGCGAAAATCCCTTTGAAAATTAAAATATTACATGGCTTCTAGAACAGAATGTTGTTTTTACCAGGGACAATATGAAAAAGAGAAATTGGAAAGAAGTTTGTCGTTGCAAGTTCTGTACTTAGGAGGAAACGGTTTCTCATTATTTTTTCCTCTGCCCCATTGCTAAAGTAGTTTGAGGATATGTGGGTGTTTGCTTAGGAGCTGATTGCATTCCTAGTTCAGTCCCTCAATACTATCCATGGATTACCAAGTTTCTGCGCGATGGCAAAGACTTTTATACACCTTGTCTCGCTGCTATTGCCTGGGCAATATGGAAAGCAAGGAACAAAGCTTGTTTTGATCACAAACTTATCTCCCATCCGAAAAAAATTATATATCATGCATGTGGCTTTCTCAAATATTGGGCTGTTTGCGAAAGGACATATCCAAAGAAGACTTAATCAGGGGTGTCGAAAGCTTGCTACAGACGGTCTTGGTGGTTGATGGCCTTCAACAACGCGCTGCTCTAAGTACCATGCTTCTCCAACTTGAGGCTGCAGGGGAAGCGGAGGATCAGACTGAACGTCAGAAGAGGAGTCCTAAAATAGATCATCTTTCCGCTTCTGAAATTTCGTGCTCTGTGCTTTAGTGAGAGGAGTTGCTCATTTCTGATGTTGCCCAGAATGGTTGTACTAAGTCTTTTCTCTAGTCTGTGGTCGTAGAAAGTTTCTCCATGTCCCTGGTTCCAGTTTCTTTAGATCCTTTCTATCTGGTTGTCCGTGAACCTGGAAGACTTCTTTCCGTTATTCAATAATGGAAATGGGTTATCCCCAGTTCCAAAAAAAAATAAAGTGTTTCATTGCACCTTATTTTATGTTTTTATTAGATGTCTATAAAATAAGATGAAATTCATCTTCTCTAATGCTAGTTTTATGTAATGTTTCAAATCTATGTAAAAGTGTATGCCGGATCCATTTAGATAAAACATTTTTTCTCTCTTTCCTTGTAGTCATTTATTATACTATACGAATTGCATATGGTGCACTTTATTTAATAAAATGAAACGTCTATTAGAAATAGTCTAAGGAAATTAATATGTGGTGGACTATAGTCACCATCAGTTGGGACGTTAGTCACCTTTGTTAGCAAGAATCCCCATTTTAGGAGATCAGGTCACTACCACTATTATTATCATTCCACACATGCGCACCAGTGAATGAAAAATTTGTTTTGTAATTATTTTTATGGGAACTTTTAGATCAATTTCACATAATGAAATTTATCTGTTCAGATTTCGTTGTTCAAATATACAAGGTGGAATGTTACTCTTCAAGCTTCGTTACAAGAATTTTTGACTGGATTTTCTCTTGAATTTTTAAAAGTTAAAGTTATAATAACAATGACTATTTGGAAGGGAGAGGAAAGAATTTAGGTTGGGACCAAACAGTAAGGAGGATAAAATCGTTCCAAAATTACCGACACCAAGATGATATCCATAATGACTTAGACAGCTGCTGTCTATGAATATATTGATTATGACATAAAAAATTAATTCATAAGATCATAAATCAAAGCAACGAATTGGTATTCAGAGACAACAAGGTGCATCGCTCTCCATGGCCGGCGCCGTCGACCCTGCGGCCACCACCACATTGTCATCAAAGCTCGATCTCATCCACACAGAAATGGAGAGCATCCGCCGACATTAGGATGACAATGAAGCTCGCACCACGGTAGTGGAGACGAAGTTGTCTCTATCGCTTGTGACGCCCACAACGCCACATCCATCCCCATCATCACCACCAGCATGGTCTGCACCATCAGTACCTTCATCAGTACCTTTATCGCTGCCCCCTTTGGGTTCAACTTTGATGTCAAGTGTTGCAGCGGCTACTCCACCACCAGAGCTGCAGCATCTGACGCCTCCACCATCTTCACCATCATTATCACATCCGGTAACTCTAGCTGCTCCCCCAGAGTTTCTTCCTGCAGCGACTCCTACTGCTCCACTGGCCATTCTTCCACCCTTGAAGCCACCTACAATGACGTCTACTCCTGTGGTTTTTTCCTCCTTAACAAACACCTGCGACGCCTAAAGCTCCACATCAGGATTCATCTCCCCTACCATTAGCTGCATTGCAGGTCATCAACACCTACATCACGGGATATGCGTTGTTGGCTGTTGCTTCAACACGGTCTGCCACCACCGTTATAGTTTCAATCACTGTTGACATGATGATCTTTGCCAATCTAGAGATTATGCGGTCGATGTTTTCCTCTTCCATCATCACTTTGAAGGAAGAAAACAATTCTGGCTGTTTTCCTTGGGGACCAGGAGGAGGGTACTTCTTTCCCTGGGAACCAAGAGGGTCAAAACACTGATACAACTCGAAGACGAGCTGTCTTTCACCGAGGAGAGTAATGTTATGGCAGCAGCAGTTGTAGTTAATTAGCTACTTTGTTACGATTTGTTAGTAAGATAAGAGCATGTTGTTAGTTTGTTAGATCAAGGTGTTAATCTACTAAGGTTCACTACACCATAATTCACTGTATGCGACTTATCATCAGTTGCTAAAGGTGCTTTCAACGACTTATTATCAGTCGGTAAATGTCTTTACCGACATATGGCATCGGTCGCTATAAGTGGTGTCGATAAAACCTTTACTGACCGACACCCTTTTTACCGACCGATCATTAGTTGTTACTGAAGCAGCTTTACTGACCAACAGTTCGATGCTATTAAGAGTTTTACCGACTCATAGTGCGACGGTAGTAATACAATTACCGACAGACCATCTGTTGCCAATCATTCAAATGTGTAACCAATTAAACTCAGAATTAGCAGTAATAATCAACAGTAGTTATCATGACAAAGCACTTTATATACATTATTCCTCCAGATCAGATTATGGCACACATAATTCACACATCAAAAGATATAATTCACAAAATGAAGCTCTGTAACAAGTCATCCATTTAGCATCACATAAACATTGAGTACAACTCACAGCCTTACAAAATACCCATCTTATCGCCATGGTTACAGTAGCAGATTCTACATTACAAAAGACATCATTGAAGCCATATACCATCATGTTTGTTTTCTCCATGATTTGTGCACCATTACACACAAGTTACTTGCAAAAGAAACTATATCCAAAAGAACAAGCACGCTAACTAGCTGCTGCTGTAGTTGCGCAAAATGTTAGTTGGTCATCCATCCAATGCTTGCTTTCAACGTCGAGCATTGCCTGAAAATAAAGATCACCAAGCAATCTTGACAAGTTGGTTAGTTGCTGCTGGCAAGCGTTGCGCTGCTGGGGGCCTGCTCACTGGGGCGCCGCGCACTGGATCCGCGCTGGGGTCCCACGCACAGGCCGCCTGCACGTCAGGGCACTGCACGCGCTGAGGAGGGGCAGGGGCGCTGGATCCGCACCGGGGCACTGGGGGCGGGGGCGCTACATCCGCGCTAGGGCGGCCACACGATGGGGGCTCTGGGGGCCTATGGGTGGCCGCGCGCCGGATCTGCGCCCTGTCCGCATCGGTGAAGTCCTGAGCCACATCTGCGGTTCTGCACGCTGGGTATCCGCGCTGCTGGAGCAGAGGGCCGGGGACTCACGTGCAAACACTGAGTGGAACCAGGAGGGATGGGCGGCGGCGGTGTTCGGCAAGCAAGTGTGGTGGGATGCTTTACAGAATGCTGGGACGCGGGGACAGGGGTGTAAAAAATTTAGGGTTGGTGCCCTCTCATTTTTTTCCCTCCTATTACTTTTTTCGACAGACCACAAGATATTAATGTTGTCATTTACCAACTATTTTCCTGTTGGTAAAAGTTATCATAATTACCGACTGATCCTCCGAGGTTAAAGAAAATATTACCGACCGACTGTTGGTGGTTAATATTGATCAGTAAAAATGAACTATGGTGTAGTGATTAGTTGCTTCTAGCTCCTATGGCTATAAAAGCCGTTGCGAGTAGAGAGGGAGGCAAGTAAGAAAGAAGCTCTCTCTTCTTATGTTATGGGTTGTGTTTGATAATAATTTTGCTTAAATTTTTAAAGGCAAAGTTCATTATTTGCAAAGATCATTTATTTGATGATTCACAAGGGGAATCATGTACTGCATACATACATAAATGAGTAATGTTAGTCAATCATGTAGAGTTCTCCATGATGGATTGTGAGGCTAAATTTAAATATTACATCTTGCCATTGATTTGTTTAGTTGACGAAAAAACAGCAATGGGGAAATACATACGTATTGGTACATGCACAAGAGAGCTCGCGTAACGTGCATGCATATGTAACATTTGAAGTGCTAAATGACTGGAATAGAATAATCCCTACCTTTATACTAATTATATCCATCCAACGAACTTGAAAACAAATTCCTGGCTGCCCGCCTGCCTCGCATACTGATGAGAGCCAGTGAAACAAACTCGACGAGCATCCTGCTGCATGCGCATGCAAGAATCTCAACGAATTCTCCGCTACCTTTCACGTGAAACAAACTCGACGGTGAATCCAGCCGCATATAATAGACGCATGCACAGAAGCAGTGGAACAATCGAAAATTCCCAGCCGCACATTTTTTTTCGAACGGAGATGAAACCCTTTCCATTATATTCATAACGGAAAACAGAGTACGGATCAAAAGGTTCACCAGAATTACATCAGAAACCTGAGCCGCTACCAGGACAGATTAGGTGAGATAAAAGAAACTGGGCTAAAAAAGTAACAGTGATACACAAGCCAAAGTAAAACATCATCACAGACACAACCCAGTACTAAAAAGCGATCTCGCATCATCACCCTCATTACACGGCGGCTACAGAGCAGGAGGACACGCTCTCTTCCTTCTCTTCAGAAATTTAAGGATATCCTTTCAGTGGAAACACACAATGCTACTTTATCTACTATAACTTATGCACAATAATTGAATTTAGAGGTGAGCTCGTTTTTAAACATGTATCTTCTTTCCGTTGAGAATAGATGGCTACCTTATGATTTTACAATGATTAGTAACATTGTAGAGGATAAAAAAAAAGCATAGAGGAGGATTTTAAGATGTTCAAGACCAACAAGACATGTTTGATCTCGAAGAAGAGTCAGTTGAGTTGCACTGGGTTTCAGTAGCAGTCCACACTAAATGGATGCTCAAGTCGCATATGGGATCCATTTTAAATGTTCTAAATATTGTTGGAAAGCTAAAAAAATAATCTTTTTCAACGGCACTGGTCTCATCTCTAAATTCGATCAGAATCATCAAAAATCATTAAAATAAAATAACATCCCAAAACAGTCTCGGGTGCTGCAACACTATCTTATAGCCTTTGGACCATATATCTTTTTAAGATCCACTAGTGTTAGGGTTTACATTTAAAGTCGTCTTAAACTCTATATAAACAATATCTGTCATCATTAGGGTTAGGTTTTAATTAGTTTTCATCGGTTATGAAACAATTTCGTCGTTTGATGGTTTGTTGGTTTTCCAACTTCGTGATTTAATACAGATTTCACAATTGAGTTGTGTTCTTCCTTGTTCTTACTTATGTTCTTCGATTCGCAGAATGGAATTAGTCTTCTTGGCGAGGTCAATCGTGTGCGCACGGTTGATAACCAGAGGAGAAGTGGTGCTGTGATTATAGGGTTCGAATCGTGTTGATTTGAGGCCGGATCGATTGTGTGTCACATCTTCACCAAATCGAGAGCTATCATGACCTGACGGAAGATCGAAAACCACGTACACATCAAGTGGTAATCAGAGCTTCAGATATACCGTCAGGTTCATATCTATCCTTGTTGATTTTGCATTCATCTTATCATCCACAAAAAAGCTGCAACAAAAAAAGGTAGATCGTTAAGTGTTTCCCTGTCCAAGCCGTGTTTAGTCTTTGCATAATTTTATTTCAGAATTCGTAGTGTTGAGTTTGTGTTTTGGTTGTTGGATTTGAAATCTTTTTGCATCCAGTTGTTTGCCTTCATTGTTCATCATTTGTATCATTTAGATCTGTTACCGTGTTTACATCTGTTATTTTTTTTTATCGAAATTTTATCCCACCCATCTGTTATTTGTTTTTTTTCATCAAAATTTTATCCCACCCATCCACCTCATATTTCGATCAAAAACAGATCCACACTTCATAGATCAAACCCTCCATTATCATCCGCTGCTGAATCATCCACAAAATCACCACCCTTAAAAAAATATCTCGGGCACTCGTCAGTAAAACAGGCATAACTTTTTCATACGAACTTGAAATCAGGCGATTTTTTTTCAAATTTTTAGAACAAAAAGACGTATTTGCCTCTCCCCCACTTCGTCGGGGTTCAAAAAAAATTCTCAAGGCCAAATTCCCCCTAGAAGTGGACCTTGAGATTTTTGGTGCAATTTCAGACATCTTTGTCATTTTTCGCAAAACACGTCCTTCATCGGATCAGTTTGAAACTTCTTGGTGTTCCTGTTTTTGTGCCTTTGAAAAATAAAAAATAGTGAAAATTCAAAAGAAAAAATGTGACATCATCGTGGTGATGTCACTATCTTGTGCTATACCGTGCTAATCACTGATCTTTGGAGCTGTCTCTGTTGCTGATCTTTGTGTCTTCTTATTATTGTTCGCATCTAAATTTTTCATAAGATTAGACTAGCAACTAGAATTACATACCTGAAACACTTATTTAGCATTACTGTCTGTTATAGAATTATGTTTCACTAACCATTATTACAGTCCTCTAAGCTCCACGTATCCACCTTGGATCAGCACTGCATTTGACTTTGCGATTGTGGAATTAAAACTCTGATCTCTCCTGCCACCGGTTGTACCATTCTTTGCCATACATTGGTAAAAACTATGTAAGAACTTGATAAGTCGTTTCTTTTTGCAGATCTGACAGCGCAGACCCACACCACCGTTGTGTAGGGATAATATCCTGCTTTGCTTCTTTGTCGCTTTCTAACCATGACAGGAAAGGGTAAGTATGCAAGTGATAAGAGTGGATCTTCTGATGCCGCCAACTCCCCGAATGACTTCGGTTACATTATCAGTCAAAATCAACTTGCTGACACTGTTGCTAAGTTCGATCAGAGGATGATCAAGCAATTTAATATCATAGATATGCAATTTCGAACAATGAACCAAGAATTACAGCGTCTCTCAACTCGTATGACAATCTTTGAGACACGTCGACCACAACAGAGAGAGGAAGAGGATAAAGTTAATGACGAGAACAACTCCGAGGATGACATTGATAATGATAGAGAACAACAAAACAAATTTTGTGATCGTCAACGCCGTAATCGCCAAGGTATGAGAGGTAATAAACATCGTGCTCCTTACAAACTTTTCGCTAAGATTAAGTTTACCATCCTAACCTTTTTTGGTAATTATGATGTTGAGGCTTATCTTGATTGGGAGATGGTTGTAGAACAAAAATTACATCTTATTTAGTTCCTGTTATGACCAACATCAACTATGGCAGACGCCAGCCAGCCGGCAGCCAGGTGGCGCACCAGCCAGCTGGCGCACAGGGAGGCGCCACCCCAGCTAGTCCCACCTAGTGGATAAGACCAGCCGCTATTATTCTTTCCCTATTTTCTCTCATTTAGAATAATCTTTTCTTTTATTTAGGATCTCTAGTTTGTGGAGGTCTTTTAATTTAGGAGTCGAGTGGATAGGATCAGATCCTCTAATATAGGATCCTTAGTTAGCCCGAGAGGCTATAAATAAACTGTAAACCTCATTGGAGAAATCAAGCAGAAGCAGTACTTTGGCTGCCAGCTTCAACAGAAGCGCCAACACCCAGGGTCCCTCGAGCGTCGTGTCCGAACACGGCGCCTTCTCGCTCTTGCCGCCTTCCGAGGCCACATCCTCCTCTCTTACACCCTTACAATCTCCCAGCCGGTCCGATGGAAACCTTAGTTCTACCAATCTGGTATCATCGATGTTAGGTCCCCTACTCACCACCTCCCTGCTACCGCCGCCCACCAACTTGCCACCACCGTCCACCTCCAGCTTGGCGCTGACCACCACGGCGGCGTTGTCCATAGCCACCAATCCTCCAGCCGAGCCCGACAATCCCGTGGCAAGAGCGTTCACCGATATGAACTGCACCATGGCCGACATAGCCTTGAGCCTTGCTAACCTAGAGCTCCAGAAGACATCACCAGCCCACTACCCATCCACCAGATCCCCATGCCACATTCACCCTCGCCGATCCCATCCTTCCCTGCGCCAACGACGGCGAGGACGGTCTACACGACTACCCTAATGCGCCACCCCACACAGGAACCAGCGAGGCGCAAGCGTCGGTGCTGCCTCGTTTCTACAAGGAGGATTTTTCTACCTATGATGGATCCGAAGACCCCCTGAACTGGCTCAATCATTGTGAGCAGTTCTTTCGAGGCTAGCGCACCCTAGCCTCGGATCGAGTTTGGCTTGCGTCATACCACTTGATGGGCACCGCACAGACTTGGTACTACGCCCTCAAGCAGGACGAGGATATGCGTAGCTGGAAGCGCTTTAAAGAGCTCTGCCACCTGCGATTTGGTCCAGCTATCCGGGGCACTCGAATCTCTGAGCTTACTCGATTGCTGTTCTTATTGATAGTTCAGGACTATGCCGACCACTTCAACGCCATCTTATGCCATGCCCGCGATCTGTCTCCTCTCTATAAGGCAGAGCTCTTTGTGGGGGGCCTCTCGGAGCACATGAAGGTGGACGTCGAGCTCCACGAGCTACAAGACCTGCAGACGGCGATGCATCTGGCTTGAGCATTCAAGCGGCGAGCGACTGCCACGGCAACCATTCCCACACCACGGGCGGTCCAGCCGCCACAGCGCCCGGAGCCACCTTCGTCCTACCGTCCGACGGGCGCGACAACGCCACCACAGGGCGCACCACCACAGGGTGCGCCCTTGATCCTGCTAGCGCCACAGCTAGTGGCCGCGGCCCCAGTACCGACGCGCATCATCCGCCGGCTCACGTTGGTCGAGCAGATGGAGAGGCGTCGAGAGGGGCTGTGTTACAACTGTGATGAGCCATATGTCCATGGGCACCAGTGCCAATGGCTATTCTATCTGGAGGTGACCGACGACTTTGTCGACGAGACAGCAGGGGAGCCAGCCGTTCCACCGCATGACAAGCAAGCAGTGGCCACAGAGGGCGACGACACGATGACACCGCTCGTGGTCTCCCTCCACGCCATCACAGGTGTCCGGATGGAGAACACCATGCACCTCTACTTCGACATCCTCGGCCGCCGCCTACTTGCCCTCCTCGACTCCAGGTCCACCCACAACTTCATCAACGGTGAGATCCTGTGCACACTCCGTCTACCTAGTGTGCCGCATCCCACCATGTGAGTTCTGGTGGCGAACGGGGACTGAGTTCCCTGTAAAAGAATCGCACATGGGGTAGCACTGACTATTGGCACCGAGGAATTCACCGTCAGCTGCTTCGGGACCTTGGTGGCTTTGACGTCATCCTAGGTGTCGAATTCCTGCGCACACTGGGTCCTATACTCTGGGATTTTGAGGACTTGTGCATGGCCTTCACGAGAGGGTCAGGGCGCATCACCTGGAAGGGCATTGGATCTTCCTCAGGTGACAGCCGTACGCCAGAGCTACATGCCGTCAGGGCCGGATCTGACCTTCCGCTATTGGACAGCCTACTCCAGCAGTTCGACGACCTATTCAAGGAACTGCGAGGACTGCCCCTGGTGCCGCCCTACGACCACCGCATTCACCTGCTCCTTGGCACCGCGTCGGTACCCACAACTCCAAAAGGGCGAGCTGGAACGCCAGTGCGACACTATGCTCGCCCAAGGCATCATTCGGTCGAGCACGTCCGCCTTCTCTGCCTCGATTTTGTTGGTGCGAAAGGGGGACAACACCTGGCGATTCTGCATCTACTACCGCGCCCTCAACGACAAGACGTCCAAGGACAAGTTCTTGATCCCGGTAATTGATGAGCTCCAGGATGAGCTCCATGGGGCACGCTTCTTCACCAAGATCGATCTCTGTTCTGGCTACCACCAAGTGTGCATGTACCCGAATGACATCGAGAAGATGGCATTTCGAACACACCATGGCCACTTCGAGTTCCTCGTGATGCCGTTTGGCCTCTCCAACGTGTCGGCCACATTCTAGATGTTGATGAACAATGTGCTTCGCTAGTTCCTACGTAGGTTCATGCTAGTGTTCTTTGATGGCATACTGATCTACAGCTCGTCGTGGGCCAAACACTTGCAGCATGTGCGCCTCGCCCTTACGACGCTTCGAGCGCACCGCCTCCACATCAAGAGATCAAAGTGCTCCTTTGGAGCGCCATCAGTCACATACCTCCGACATGTGATCTCCGCCGACGGCATTGCTATGGACAGCGACAAGGTGGCCGCCCCCCAGTCATGGCTGATGCCACGGTCAGCCTGTGGATTGCGGGGGTTCCTTGGCCTCGTCGGGTACTACCACAAATTCATTTGCGACTTCGGCTCCATCACCGCGCCCCTCACGCGGCTCCTGCGCAAGGACGCGTTCTCTTGGACGGAGGAGATTGGGGACACATTTGAGGCGCTGAAGTGCGCCTTATCATCCGGGCCAGTGCTATAGAAGCCCGTCTTCGACAAGCCGCTCATCGTTGACTGTGATGCCTCAGGTCCGGGCTTCGAGGCCGTCCTCCATCAGGATGGGGGGGGGGCCAATCTCCTTCTTCAGCCGACACTTTGTGGCGTGCCATTTGAAGTTCGCAGCTTACGAGCGCGAGTTGATTGGGCTCATGCAGGCTGTCCAGCACTAGTGCCCCTACATGTGGGGCCGACGGTTCCTAGTGCGCACCGACCACTTCGCCCTGATGTTCTTACTCGATCAACGCCTCTCCACCGTAACACAGCACCAGTGGATCAGCAAGCTGTTCGGGTTTGACTTCTTCGTCGAGTATTGGTCGTGTCGTTTGAACACGGTGGCCGATGCTTTGTCTCGCTGTGACTTCGACTCCACGGCGGACGCCGGGGTCATGGCCATCACCGTCTAGATCCCTTCGTTCATGTTCCCTGATGACATTTGAGCCGCCACCAGTGCGACACCTGAGACAGACGACCTCCTCCGCCAGCTGCAAGAGGACGCACTAGATGAGCTGTGGCACCTGAGAGAAGGTCTACTCCTTCATGGGTCATGCATCTACATACCAGACCACGATGACCTACGGTGCTAGGTGCTCTCGTTGGCACATGGGACTAGACATGAGGGCATACCGAAGACGCTGCATCGGCTCCCCTGCGACTTCTACATCCCCGGCGACCGTGCCTTGGTGCAACTCTTTGTCTGGGAGTGCAGCACCTGCCAACGGAACAAGACTGAGATGGTACAACCAGTTGAGCTACTCCAACCACTTGATGTTCCTTCGCAGGTATGGGCGGACATCGCCACGGACTTCATCGAGGGGCCGCCCAAAGTCCGTGGCAAATTCGTCATCATCATGGTGGTTGACCACTTCTCCAAGTACGCCCACTTCATCGCCATCAGCCACCCATACACAGCCACATCTGTCGCTAAGACATTCTTCGATGAGCTCGTTCGACTACACGGGTTTCCTTCGTCCATCGTCAGTGACAGGACCCGATCTTCATAGGGCACGTTTGGCGAGACCTCTTTAAGAGGGCCGGCGCCACCTTGTTCATGAGTACGGCCTTCCACCCTCAGACGGATGGCCAGTCGGAGGTCGTCAACAAAGTGATCACAATGTACCTAAGTTGCATTACCGGGGACCGTCCACAGGCCTGGGTGGATTGGCTCCCTTGGGCGGAGTCCTGCTACAACACGTCCTTCCACACCGCCCTACGCGCCACACCATTCAAGGTGGTGTATGGGCGCGACCCGCCTTCGCTCCTGCCCTACACAAGGGGGACTGCTCATGTGGACACCGTCAACACACTCCTTCGCGAGCTTGATGAGTTCTTAGAGGACGTACGAGAACGCCTTCTTCATGCTCAGCAGATCTTCAAGCGCTATTATGACGTGAATCATCGCGACTTGGAGTTCACGGTCAGCGATTGGGTCTGGCTACACCTCCTCCACCGACCTACCCGCTCGCGGGAACCGCGCACCAAGGGCAAGCTGGGTCCACACTACGCTGGTCCGTTCCAAGTGACGGAGCGTGTGGGCCAGGTGGCCTATCGGCTCCAGCTCCCATAACGTGCCCACCTCCACGACGTCTTCCATGTGGGCTTGCTAAAGCCCCATCGCGGTGACACCCCGAGAGCCCCAAGACCGGAGCCGCCAACACATGATGGCCGCATCCTACCTACACTAGCGACTGTTCTTCGCTCCCAGAAGCATCGAGATGTTTGGTACGTCTTGGTCCAGTGGCTCGGCCTGCCGTCGAGGATGCTTCATGGGAGCCGATGACGGAGTTTCAGGACCTCTACCGGTAGTTTCAGCTCAAGGACGAGCTGCTTCTCTAAGCGGAGAGAGATGTTATGACCGGCATCCACTACGGTAGGTGCCAGCCAGTCGGGAGCCAGGCGCGCCAGCCAGCCAGTCCCACCTAGTGGATAAGACCAGCCCTTATTATCCTTTCCCTATTTTCTCTCATTTAGGATAATCTTTTCTTTTATTTAGGATCTCTAGTTTGTGGAGGTCCTTCAATTTAGGAGTCGAGTGTAAGATCTTCTGCTAGTTATTGCTTTGATCAGAAAGCCATCCCCTGGAACAGAGATCCCAGTTCTTATCTTTGCAAAATTTAACCAGTACTTCCTTGTCATTGCAAATATTATAAATGTCAGGATAGATAGTGGCTAGAGGTCTCTCATAAAGCCACTGATCCTCCCAAAATCTAGCAATTCTGCCATCTAGAACCACCATTTTCCTCCCCATAAGGTATAAATCTCTAAGAAGATCATGCCAACAAGGGGAATCATTAAAGCAATGTTTAACACCGGCAATGGATTCCTGGGGAATATACTTTTTTGTAACAAGAGTCTGCCAAAGGCCATCTTCATTTTCCAACTTCCTCCACCATTTACATAGTAAGCTGATATTCATTTTTTGAAGATCCTTGATGCTTAAACCACCCTTGGTCTTAGGATAACAGAGCTTTTCCCATTTAACTAGATGATATTTTCTTTTTGCCCCCCCCCCCCCACCTTGCCAAAAAAGATTCCTATGTTTATCCATAATATGAATGATAGTCTTAGGAAGAAGAAACATAGACATATGATAAATAGGCGAATTAGATAGGCTAGCATTGATCAAGGACAGC